>KV419495.1:0-20474 GCA_001630475.1 Sistotremastrum niveocremeum HHB9708
GACCCTTCTCCTCCTCCGACACATCTACCGGTCCCTCTTTCACCGCTTTAGCATCCTTATCCGAAATCGCCCGATAGAATATCAGAGTCGCGATAGCAGTAACCCCAACCCCCGCAAACAAAAACCAAAAACTATCCTTCCTCCCCTCAAAGCTCCCCCTCCCCTCCCCACCATTCTTTCCAGCCGCATCAATATTACTCTCAATACTACTAGCAGCAGACACAGCAACAGCCGCACCAACCTGCAGAGCCGAATTAAATATCGCACCGACTGTACCTGCGAGACGGGATGGGGTAGTTTGGAACATTGCTATTCCGGTGTTTGCGTAGAGTATGGAAGCACCGAGGGTGCCGAGGATGAAGGCGGGGAAGAGGGTTGACCAGTAATGATTTTTAGAGCCGCCTATTGTGAATAGGGGTGTGGCGATTATGAGGAGGGCGAATGCGGAGAGGAGGACGGGGCGGAAGCCGAAGCGGGTTGCTAGGTACATTGCTAGTGGGAATGCGGGGAATGCGATTATTCCTATTGGGAGGCTATATCATAAAATTATTAGGTGTGGGAGAAAAGGAGGGGTGAGGGGGCTTACAAGTGGATTGCGGCGATTATGGGTTTCCATTCGTATACTTCTTGGAAGTATTCGGTCCAGATTAGGAATGTGGTTGCCCACCATGCATAAGGGATGAGCGCCACACCGAAGAGCACTGCGAAGTTGGGGTAGAACCATATACTCGGTGGTCTACACCAATCACCATCAGCACTGTCATTTAATTAGAGAAGGGGAGGGGGGACTTACAGGCAAGCGTTATCCTCCGGAATAGTAGTCTCATACCAAAAGAACGCAGCACCCAAAAAGACCGAAATGATAATAGGCGCAAGGACATGCGCGGACCCCCAACTAATCGTCGATCCACTCGTTATGCCGAAAATGAAAAGGATGAGAGCAGCAGTGATAATCGCCACCCCTACAAAGTCTAAGCCTTTCGGCTTGGTGTCTTGGTGGCCGGAGGGTGTACCGATTCGCTGGGGGATTAGGAAGATTGAGAGAAGGGCGATGGGGAGGACTATCATTGTGCCGAGCCAGAATACCCAGCGCCAGCCTGCGAATTGGGTAAGCAGCGCTCCGATAATAACTCCACACACTATCCAACCCAATCAACATCCCACATGAACGTATAGAAAGGACGGAGGACTAACCGTTGCCTACGGCACCTGATGCGCCGAAAATAGAGATAGCGAGAGCTTGTTCTTTTTCGTTAGGGTAGAGGTGGACGATTAGGTTTAATGCTGAGGGGATTGTCAAGGCTCCGCCTACTCCGCTTATGCCGCGGATTACTAGGAGGCCGATTTTGGTGTGTGTGAAGCCTGCGCCGAGGGAGAGGAGACCTAGACTTGCGCATCCTGCGATGAAGGAATATTCTGATACAGGTTGTCAGAAATCGTTTGCTTTCTTGACGGATGAAGAAGACGTACTGGGATTGTAGATGTCGCTTAATCGTCCGCTCTACAATCGACGTCAGAAAGAGATCATCGCGATGAGAGAAGCGGACATACCAATAAAAGGAAGGAAGCAAAAGTCAAAGGATAAGCGCTAATAATCCACACACTCTCACTCGCATTCATCTTCAACTGTTCCGAAATAGTAGGCACAGCCGGAAACAGTGCAGAGACATTGAATACATCGAGGAATTGAGCGAGGCAGAAGAAGAGGAGGAGTAATATCCGGAGACTTGATGATGGTCTCTTTGCTTCTGCTTCTGCTTCGAGTAGGGATGGTGAGGTGGAGGGAGAGGAGGATTTGGGGAGGGTGGAGATGACGGGTTGGGGAGAGGAAGATTTTTTGGTGAGAGAGGGTGTGCGGGTGAGTGTGGGTTCTTCCTCGACGAATGTGGCTGTTTGGGAATCGGGGAATGTATCCGTTATCGACGTTCGTGTTGTCATTTCTTCTTCTACTTCTCGACGATTCGCTGAGGTTATTGGGGGGTGGATCGGCTACTAATAGACTCGAGGTCTTCGAGCGTCGGACGGGTGGAGGGTAGGGAGGAGGGAGAGCTCGGGAGGGCTTGTAGGAGGGGAAAGTCGATTTGGTGGATAAGTCGGCGAGGGATAGCAAGCTTATATACCTCGATTATCTTCCACCCAGGACTGACGCACTGACGCAACGACACGCCGACATCGCGATCGAACCATACCAGCGCTTCCTTTCAGATTGGAGTCATCTCTGCCAGGATGAAACGTCGGGACGCGTACGACTCCTCCTACGAGTCGGCCTCGGCTTCCAATCGATGTGGAAGAGGGTGCGGGCAGAGGGAAGAAGACCGAGGCTACGCAATCCGCAGGGGTAGCTCGGCTTCATGGATTAGCTGAGTGTGCGAAATGAGAAAAGGGGGTAAATTGCTCGATCGAGATCGTGGATGGATCTTACAAAGCAGCTTATGCTTATGCTTCACATTCCCCTCTAATCCCTCTAGTCGCGTCCTCGTCCAAAAAGCTCGAAATCTGAGTCAGCAACTTGAATCGTCTAGCCAATAGTTTTGGCCATGGAAGGTCGGCACGGATACTGCATTAGACCGAGAACGACTCGGGGCGAGAAAGTCCTCAAGCTGCTGTGCGGAATTGTTTGACTGGATTTTCGTGCCCTTGCATGGCCGTGTCATCCACCCAATCGATATCGCCAAGGACTGGATCGGGTGAAACCGTGAAACCGTAAAACGTGCCTCGTGCTTCGGGCCTGTCAGGACCCTGAATCTCAGATTCCCACATCTCGCCTACTGTAGCGCGCACGTGATGTGGGCCGTTCTCGGAAGCTCGGGGAGCCATTCTTTTCGTCGCCGAAAGTCAATTTTGCGCAGCTATTTCTTGTTCTTCATTCTACGTGGTTGGTCGAGGAATGAGATTTTGTCCATGAGAGGAATTGGGAATAAATTCTCTCAGAGCCATTTGTTTATTTTCTATGATAATTTCATGGATCTGCGAATACTACTAGTAGCCGCCCAACGGCTCCTTGAACGGCTCCGACCTTCGAGGTCTGACCCGAGCGGCTGGCTTCCTTCGGCTGGGCTGTTCAGGTTCAGGGCGATAGACGTTCAGGGCGGTTAATTAGAACGTTCAAGATGGAGTGATGCAGTGATGGAAGATCTGAAGCTTGTCAGATTGGAGCGATACCGATTGGAGATTTGACCGGGTGTTTTAAGTTTTAAGAAAAGTGGAGGCCGGAGCACGTGAAGTCACCCGGCTCGGATTCCGTATATTTTCTCTTGTCTTTGCTCTTCCTTGCATCCTCGTCCCATTTTCATCGAGATTCGAAATCAACGTTGAGAGCTGAAAGCAAAGTCGATCAAGTTGATTTTCATCACGCAGCACGAATAGCGGAGCGCAGTATCCTCGTTTTCTCGAAAGCTGCTGCTGCGAAATCAATATTGAAGCCGATTCCGATAGCACATCCACAGCTGACGCGTCTCGGCAACTCGAAAGCACTTGCTACGCAAGGCCATCACGATACCCACCGAATAATATCCAATAGCATACTATAGCACATCAGATCCATCAAGTCCATGATATCAATGAAGCATATGCCATATGCCATAAATCCAGCGGCGCCGAGCCAATATTCAACTTTCTCCTTTCTCTCCTGACTCGACTTCCATTCTTTCAATTGCAAGCGCCTCCAGTAAAATGGCTCCACTGGCAGCTCCCCGAGGGGCGAGGCTGAAGTGAAAGTGATTCCGAGTCGGGATTACTAATGTTGGGCTGAGAGGAGTACGAGGACGTTAGCATGTTTGTCAGCTTCACTACGGATTGGGGATGGATTTATCAGAATCAAGGTCAGAATGGAGTATGTTGACGTTAGGAGAGGAGGGGAGATGACGTTATGGTATACGAAGTTGTAAAGTGGCGTAGATGCGTTATCTGATAAGAGCGAAAGGTTTGAGGCACGCAATCTAAATTTAATCACCACGACTCGGTTAATTCACCCGATCTTTTCGTCGATGTATTATTCTGCAGTGTCTTGACAGTGTATACGTAACTTGGATTCTACAGATATATATTGTGAAGTTACACAGAAAAGGAAAGCGAAAAGCCAAAAACGAAGGCAATATTTGAACTGACTCGAACGAAAGATAACAAGACGACATCTGCCCGGCCAAGTCGAAAAATCAAAAATTATCTCCCACCACCGACCGTCAACCCCCGCGCATTCATCCCCATCCCATTCGCACTCGCATTCGCACCCCTCACACCCATACCAATATTCGTCGACATAGAAATCTTCATCTTCCTCCGACTCCACCTAACAAATAATAAAACTCCAAGATATCCAATCTGCACAACCACCCTACGGAGGACTTTAAGGCCCCCGGATTTATGGGATATGAAGTGGGCGTAGAGGTGGAGCCATCGGATGGGATCTTCCAAGAGAGATGATGAGGCAGAGGAGGAGGAGGAAAATGTGGAGGAGTGGGAGGAGGGAGGGGAAGAGTAGAATTTGAAGAGGACGGGAGAGCGGCATACGGGGCATGGAGGCGTCGTAGTTCGGAGGGATGCTATAGGAGTCCCGACATCGATAGCGGGAGTCGAAGTCGAAGTCGACGACGAAGAAGAAGAAGAAGAAGAAGAAGAAGGGAGAGTAGAAGAGGGATTGAGGATCATACTGGGAAACGTATCTTCATCCACCCCAACCGCTCCGAATAAATTCCTCACAGCAGCGTGTGCGAGTGCTGAGCCGGATGCGAGGTTTAGATATTGGAAGCCTGTGGCGTCGAGGATTGATCGGGCGCGTTCGAGGAGTTTGTCGTCTCTTACTTCTCCTCCTTCTACTTCATTCACTGAGGCCGAAGCCGAGGTCGAGAGGGAGGTCGAAAAGGGAGTGGAAGACGGAGAAGAGGTAGGGTTGGATGGAGGCGAAGATGAAGGGTTGGAAGGGGGTGGGGAGGAAGATACAAGTACGATATCAAGCTGTGAAGCTCCCCTCCTCCGCTGTTGAAGATACGCCTCATGCCACGCCAAAAAGCACGATCGATGGGAAAGATGCATCCTCGGTGCTGTCACGCAGAATGATTCCAGTTTTTCGGATCCGAGACGATCTGTGCTTGCGCCTGAGCAGATGCTGCATTCTCTTTCTTCTGCTTCTCCTCCCTCTTCTGTAGAAGTTACGTCTTTGGTAGATGAGGAGGAGGAGGTGGTAGATTCGGAGGTGGGGATGGGATCTCCACAGACGATTATTCGTTCACCTTCCTTCTCCTCCCTCGCCCGCGAGATCAAGAATCCCACAGAAACCCTCTGCACCTCATGCGATACCGCAAGTACGATCATAGCCCCCGCGACAACTCCCCAATTGACACTTGCGACTCGCGGAAGTCGTCTCGGAAGAGGCAATGAGCCTGCGAGTGCTGTGAAGATTATGCTGAGGGGGTATGAGGTGTCGAAGTAGTTTAGTAATCCAATCGACGTCTGCGGAATTCAATAAGTATTGTAAATGAGGGAGAAGGGAGGGGAGGGAGGGGAGGGGACGTACGAGAAAGTCGAGAGATGATAGGATCGCACGGGTTCTTGAATCAAGCTCATCGCCAGGACTCATAATCCACTTCTTAACCTTCTCTCCAACGCTCATCTCTTCCTCCTCCTGCCTATCATCCTCTCTTCTATCTCCTCCTGCAAACGAACGACCCCGAGTCCGACGACCGCTGGCGCTACTTTGTGAATGGGTGGATGAGGATGTGGATGGGATGTTGGAAAGAGCGAGATGTCGAAGACCGGCTGTTCCTTCGTGCCATGATGCAAGCGCATATGAGATCAAAGATAATTTCAACGAAGAGGATAACATCGTCTTCGTCCTCCCCACGTTTCAAGGTTTCATCCGAGTTCCGCTCCGTTTATCGTCAGGGACCGGAATCAAATCAGCATCAATATTACAGAATACAGGTATACGATAGTCTAAAGTCTACAGTAAGTAAGGATCACTGACGAAAAGCCTCATCCATCATCCCCTCATTAGTAGCAAAACATAAATGCCCACACCCAATCGGACAAGGCTGTCCATAAACCCTCATCTTATCTTTCCCTCCTCCTCCTCCCCCATTTCCTCCCGCTCCCCCAATCCCTCCCTTCCCTGCTCCGGAGCCGGAACCGGCGATTCCGGAGCGTTTCCAATATCCTGCGCCTCCAGGCCACGTCCACCCCCCTCCGCCGTTCGAAGTCGAGCCAGATCCGGAGCCAGGAACGAGGCTCGAAAGACCATTCCCAGTCCCGTGGCCTGTAGCTGTGTTCGTAGTACTACTAGCACTACTACTCGTCGTACCACCCGTCCCAGCCGTACTCCCTCCATTACTCGATAAAGGAAGATCAGATACATACGCTGTATCGGTGGACGAGATGAAGGACTCCCATTCGGATATGTATGTTTCGCCTGGGACGAGGGGGAAGTGGACGTTGGATGTGGATGTGGATATGGTACGTGTCGAACTGTCTTTTGATACTGCGCGTTTCTTGTCTGTTATTCCGGTGGTGGTGTCGGAGGTGGAGGTTGTCGGGGAGGAGGAGTCGGGATGGTCATTGAATGAGTTTCGGCGCGAGCGTCGTCCGCGAGGGAGTAATGCCGCAGCCGCACGCGCTTCTCGCTCACCCGCACCTCCTCCTCCTCCTCCCCTCGCACTCAAACTCGCACCCGGAATCCCAAAACTCAAAGCACCAGCATACGTCCCCCCACCCCCACCTACTCCTCCCGCTCCTCCTCCAAGGTTCGGATGTAAACCCCCGCCGATCCACCCTGTTCCAGGACGATACCCAGCCCTCATCCCCCCCGGACTCTCCTCAAATTCAACACCAACCTCCACAAATCCCCGACTCGCATAATACCCCCTATAACACTCCGTATGTCCTCCATGTGAACATACAGTACAATGATATCGTAATCCTTTGACGGGGAGATGACAGATTGAACAGCGGGATGTTAGAGTTTTGCAGGATTGACAGATTGAGTAGTGCGAGGTGGGGAAGGGAGGGATGTGAGGGGAGGGAGAGGAGGAGAGGAGGGGGTGGTGGCAGGTGTTGCATGTTGTTGGGATTACGGTTTCGAGCTATAGTCGTTATTCAGCATTCGTCTTATTATTGAGATGGGAGGAGGACGTACGCCGGTTCGAGAAGCTATAGGGGTGACTTTCGTATGTTTCCTCACATAAGCCGCACAAGCGTTAAGTCGTAATCTCGCCAACGCATCTACACCATCGCCCACCCATCAATATCTTCCCACAACCTCCAAAAGCGAGTAAACGCACCAATATACGCATCGAGAAAGCTCTGAACCCTCCATTCCTCAACCTCCAATTCCTTCCCCGCAACATGCACCATAAGCGCACACATCTGCATATCGCCCTATAAAAGCATCGATCATCAGTATCCTTGCAATTGGGGAGCGGGAGCGCGGCGGAGAAGGTCCGACGAATAACGAGATGACGGAATGACAGAATGACGGAATGATGGTATGAAAGAAAGAACGAGGATAGGAAGAAACGTACCTGATCGACGAAGAAATCGAATTGCTGCTTCAACCCGTACCATCCAATACGCCTATAACTCTCCTCATCTTCACTTATTTCTAATTTCTTACGGGCGTGTGTACGGCCTTGCCAGTCATCTTCTTTTTCTCCTTCTTCCTCTCCGTCATATCCTTCTCCTCCTCCTCCATCGTATCCTCCTCCTTCGCCGTTGTAGCTCTCCGCGTACCGATCTCCGCGGTTATATTCGCCGTTCATACGATGAGCAGAAGCGGAAGCGGAGATGGAGAGATTAGGACGCTCACGATCACGATCGTGCGAAGGTATTGGAGAATGAGCTCTCGATGCCGCAGCGGAGAACATAAGACCCAATCCACCTTCAGACCCCGCAGGTGAAGGAACGACAGAAGCAGGCGAAGGAGGAGGTATAGGTACGAATTGAGGACTAAGCGCCGTCGTCGATAACGCTGTACTCGTCGTCACTAATCGTAGAGGCGACGCCGTACCCGGAATATGTTCATTCGTCGAACTCGACGCAGAGGCGGATGTGGTGGGAAGACGTGGAAGGAGAGAATTAGGGAGGGGAGGTGAAGATGCGATCACCGTACGTAGACTTGCGGATGAGTTCTGTTTCTCGAGATGATGATGAGGTTGAGGAGCTTTGAGAGATGCGATCAAAGGCATCGAATGCGTCTGCTCTGCCACGTTTCCACTTTGTTCGCGATCGCGAGTCGATCGTGAATCGTCGGCTTCGTTCGACTTCCGAGGACGCGTACGTGCTCGGGTCGAAAGACCATGCGAACGACGAGAATGGTGAGAATGATGAGAAGCGTGTGATGGTCGACGATCCCGCGTTCGAGGTGAAGCAGACCCAGATCTTGATCTCGACTCCGAATTTGAGCCCGAGTCTGAACCTGACTCTGATTCAGAGGCTGAGTTAGGTGAAGGTGAAGATCGATCTGAGTGTTCTGAAGTCGGAGACGTGGATTCTGCGTCATCTTCGTCTGATGAGAGATCTGCTGCGCCGGGAGGAAGTGTTCCTCGTTCTTGATCTCCTTCTTCGTCTCCGCCTGCGCCGTCTTCGACTTCGCCGAATTTGACTGCATCGGAATCTCCATCAACATCTTCTTCATCCGCTTTGACTTCTTGCTTCAAAGGACTCAAATCCACCGATTTACGTTCTCTCGATCCGTGTCCATGTCCATGCGCGTGTCCTCCTGCATTCCCGCTGGTTCCGGCGAGGCTGGAGGAGAGGAATCCACTCGACGAGACGCTAACTCTCAGTCCGCTCTTCTTCCTTCCAGCTTCATCACTCCTCGCCGGACTCGGTTCTTTACTCCCTCCCTCTCCTCTTCCAACGGAGCCGGGGAAGACTTCAATAAGAGGCGACCCCTCATCAACCTCATCCTCGTGAAAGACCCCGCCGAACTCCACATCACTCCCACTCCCACTCCTTCCACCAAGTAGATCATGCTCATCAGCCTCGTGGTCCCCCTCCTCATACCCCACTCCCCCCTCTCCCTCTCCCTCATCATCAGGCTCCGAATCACTATCATCAAGCGCCTCCAACTCCTGGCTAACAAAACTCTTCGGACTATCCGGTCCTAAACTTCCCCCCGCATGAGAAATTGACATAGATCGAATCGAAGGTCTGGAGCTGGAGGTTGTCATTATGGATGGACGGCGGCCTGGTAGACCTGGTCGAGGTGATATCCCGGACGCAGATCCTGAGAGAGAGATCGGTGTACCGGTGTTAGTGTGGTTTGGGGTGTTGGATGTATGTGTCGTTGAGCCTGAGCCGCTACGTTTTGAACGGGCTCGGGCACTTGAACGGGAATGAGATTGGTGGGGAGTTGATGGTGGAGGATTCACGGATGTTATGGATGTAGCTGTAGACGAAGATGAAGGGATAGTGGGTAATCCACCAGGTGCGATTCGCGGCGAAGGTGAAGCAGAATGCGTAGGCGTAGATCTCCTAGTCTGAGCCATCGAGGAACTCGATATCGACGATCGCGGCGTATGCGAATGGGAATGCACAGAGGAGTGGACAGAGCGAACACCGCCTATAAGCGTTCCACTACTCGTCGTACCATTCCCAGATCTCGAAGGCGACGATCTCGAAAGTGAAGGATTCGTCCGACGAAGAATCGGCGATGGACTCCTCAAACTGCTCTTCTTCGCCTTCACATTCGCATTGGCCCCCAGATTAGGATCCGTCAAATCAGCATGTCGATCCGCAGGTAGAGGCGGAATCGAAGTGATAAAAGGAAGAGGCGTTGATTCTATCTCCCCATCTGCCGAATCTCTCCCGAGTCCAGGCGACGAGTGTGAAAGAGGATCGTATTGATCGGGGGAAGGTTTCGAGACTTTCGTCCAGCCATCTTCATCTTCCCCATCTTGTGTACCTTCGATCATCTCTCCATCGCCTTCTCCGTTCTGATCAGGATGGAAATCTGTGAAGAGACATTGAAGCATGAACCACGTATGCGCCGCGCGATTGTATCCCGCATCTAACGCGACCTACACCACACCACCTCGCATTAGTAAAGCAGGTGCATTAATTAGAGCGAAGAAGTACCTGAGCGTTGGTGCTGCACATCTCCCGCCTATCGCCTTCCATAATATACCCCTTCGCAAGACGCGTGAACCCCTCCCGATCATAGATTGGAACAGGATACGTCCCGAACGTCTGCGTGTGTGGTTGATACGAGGCATCACCCAGGGTCTTGGGTTTGATCTTCTTCTCGATCATCTGCGATCTCCGGTCTTCTCGACTAGCGAATCAATGTCATCAGTGAATGTTCGACGAGGGAGGAAGAGACGTACATGTCGTCGTATGGGATCTCCCACTTGTCCACAGCGTCAATCACGAATCCAAGCGTCCCCATCCCATCCCACGTCATCGAGTTCCGTCCAACAAGATCGATAGGTTTTGAGCAGATCGATAAGTCGAGTTGTGAGAATGTCCCGGAGAGGGTATGAGACCATGCGGTATGGGAGTCGAGGAACGTGAAGTCTTGGGTGACGGATATACGACATTAGCGATGGATGATGGACGATAAAGGGGAGGTAATACCTGTTGATCCGCCTTCGCTCCCGCCGACACCCCACTTCGCGATCCATCCTCTCCTCACATCCCATATCTCAAGACACTCTCTTTCGACTTCTCCACCACCTACACCGGATCCCATCAGCTCTGTTCGATAGTAGATAAGGAGGCACCGAACGTACTTTCAGAATGCGAGATAACCCCAAGTTCACACTCATACCCACTCCCAGGCCTCCACTCCACATGTCTAACAGGGTACGAAGGATGTAACGTATACGCCGGCTGTTGCGTCAATCCATGCGTTAAGTCCCAAATCTGCCGCCATTAACGTTAACATAGGCCTCGCAGAGGTAAGAGCAGGAAGGGAGGGGTACCTTGACGGTTTTGTCGAGAGATCCGGTAGCGACGTAATTCGCGCTTTCTCCTCGTCCTCCATCACTCCAAGCGCATGTCATAATCGAATTGCGATGAGCCACCAATACTCTATCCAGGACTTTTGTCTGTCTCGGATCGCATCTACGCATCGTTACAATCAGTACAAGAGGATATGTGAAGGAGGGAGGGAGGCGTACCGTAGTATCGAGCCGTTATCGAGTCCGCATATGACTTGCCACGAAGCAGTCGGTGTTATCGTCACACTGCGTACGGCGGCGGGACATATAAATTTCACAATCGATGCTCGCGGATCTCTTGCGTCCTGCCCCAATGAACAACATCAACACGACTTTATGTTTCGGAGGCGGAGAGGGAAGGATATACCCATACGCGTGCGGTGCCGTCTTGAGAAGCTGTGACGAGGTAATTCGGCGCGATACGCGAATATGCCATGTCGTTGACACTCCTCTGATGTTCCTTGATTCGTTTCTCTAAACCCATCCCACCTATCAGCACTTATCTCATCTTGGAGGGAGGAGGAGAACGAACCAAGTTTACATGATCCACGAGACACGTCCCATATGTGGAATTCGCCGTTCCGGCCACATGTAAATATCTTATCGTTCTGGGCTGTAGGTACTCGTCAGTACTCGTTCGTCTTCGTGAGGGTTCGAAGAAGGAGGAAAGGAAGGCAAGATGATATAAGAAGATAACAAAGAATGACAGAAGGAAGAAATGTGATCATCAATCGACCCGATTTCTCAAACCACACAATCGGATTCCCCATATGTGTGATACGGCTTCTCCAATCGTGTGTGGGTACGGAGAAGTCGAATGAGATGAAACACGCATCGAATGACGAAAGCGCAGGAGTGAAAGGAAGGCGAAGAAGCAATGGTTATAAGACAACGAACGCCAACATCGCAGTGTACGAGAGGGAGAACGATAATCGCAGACTCTACGGTAACGACGCGCAAAGAAAATAGTCAACGAAAAGTGATAGGTCTGAATCTGGGTGTCCAGCTCGCCGTATTCGCCCAGGGGCTTGAACCCCATCACGGTGGTGATCTGGACAACCACTGGGCGGAGGCGAGTGACCTATTTCGAAAGCCGGAAAGGGTTGCGTCCGACGCTATAGCGCAATGACACGATTGCGAATGGAGTCAAAGCCGAACCACGAAGGAACAAAGGGGAAAAGCGAATAAAAGTTACGGATAAGAGGAAACGGACGAAACCCAACGCGAAAGAGCGAAACCAGTCAGAAGAAAGACAGCAAAGCAAAAGAAAGGAAAAAGGGAAGAAAGGAGGAAATGACTGACCCCAAACAACATCCGTAAAAGCACTATCAATCTTCAACCCACTCCCTTTCCAATAATTAGCTCCAGCATCCATCCTAGCACCTCCAGGCCCGAGGGCATGTTTCGTTCCTAGCCAACTTCCTGATCCTCCTCCGCTTCCACCTGAAGGGTTGGGTGCGGGCTCGGAGTCGGAGGGTTGTGTGACTTTTATTATTCGGAGGACTAAAGTCGAATTAGCATTGAAAATTATAATGGAGAAGATGGGTGGATGGGGGAAGGAAGGGACGAGGGGAAGGGGGTACCTTCACGTCCAGCAACGACACATCGACTCCCATCTTCACTAGCGTATAAACTCCCACCTCCACCTCCACCTCCTGGAGTTGAGGAACCGACTCCAGCGAGTGAGACGCGTCGATCTTGGTTTGCGTGCGGACTGTGGTAGCGGGAATCTATAACGAGCGAAGCGAGTTAACAAATAGGCAGGTGAGGTAGCGGGTAGATAAGAAGAGGGAGGTTACCTGAGTATATATCCCTCGACCTCAAACTACTCCGATACCCTCCACCGCTGCCACCTGAATTACCCAATCCCTCCCTCTCCCGCTCACGTCCCCAAGACCCCGAACTCCTCGACTCGACCGACCCACCACCACTTCCAGATCCAGATAATCCAGATAATCCAGATAATGCAGGTAACCCTGATATGCCAGCAGCGCCAGATTGAAGATTAGCATTAACGAAATGCGACGATGTAGACGTTGACGCGGAGGGTCCGGTGGATACGCCGAGTAGATTTGATGATATCCCTGATATTGAGGGTGGTGAATTACGTGTCATCGGATATCTATTCTCTATGTTGACTTGGATATTGAGAGTGCGTTGAGGGATGTCATCGACGGCGAGTCGTGGACAGGGGTACGTCCGAGTTCCGATGCCGACAATGAGCGCTTATCGTCGTCGTCTTCGCAGAGATTGGGAAATTCGAAGAAATAGAATACGGGAGGAGAGGACGAAGAAGTGGGAATAGAAGCTGAATACATCCTTGATCTCATTCCGGTCCTTATAACAAATTACAAAAGACGAATACACATAATTTTTACTCATACAAATCATCCTTCTTCTTCTTCCTTCGACAAACCACTCTCGACGACTCGACGGCTCGCACAAATGCTCACCGAACTCGCCTAAAGCCTGGCCAAAGCACCCCCATGTTCCCTCCACCACCTCTTCCCAACCTCCTCCGCATCATACCCAAACTGTTCCCCATTCTTCCTCTTATCCGCCCACTGATTCATATTTCCCTCATTCCCACCCTTCCCCCTCCCTCCCCCTTCCCCTCCACTCCCGCCGCTCTTGGAAAGCTCGAGTTCCTCGGCTTCATCATCCTCCATAGCCTGCCTCATCTGTCTATCCCTCTCCCTCTGTTCCTCCCCATCTTCCAAATGGAATATCCACTGATTCAGCCTACTACTCTTCTGCGTCTCACTCGTCCTCCCCACCCTCAACTCGAAATAAGCTTGTAAGAGAGGTCGGAGTTGCGCCTTTGATGAGATTCGGGAGAGAAGGACTCCGAGGACTGCAGCGTCCTCAATAGCCATAGCAGCCCCCTGCGCACGATAAGGAAGCATAGGATGACATGCGTCACCTATCAATACGATGGGTGAGGTGGGGTGGATCCAGTTTGGGAGAGGGGCGCGGTCGAAGAGTTTCCAGACTAGAGTGGATGGGATGAATGAGAGCATCTTTTTGATGCGCGGTTCGAAATCTGCGAATTCGGCTCGCATCTCTTCTACGCTTCCTTTCGCTGTCCATGATTCCTCTCGAGCTTTCTCCGCTTTACGTTGTTCGGCTTTATTCTTGAACGAATCGCCTGTCTCCTTCGAGGAGTCGGAGGAGGAGTTGGGATTGGAATTGTTGGAGGGGAGGGTGGAAGGAGCGAAGACGGCGTCGCGGGCAGGATGAAGCATAACCAAATTATACTCCCTCCTCCCCCTAATACAATACCCCATAATATGCCTCCTAGGCCCCATCCAAGCCGTCATCTCCGGTCGTTCAATAAGACCTCTCAACTCCTCATCCTCCATCATCTTCTCAGCACTAATCGTAGCTCTATAAGCCGCATCACCCGTCGGACTCGCTTGATCTTTCCTCCCTACGACAATATTGCGAGTGAGGGATTTTATACCGTCTGCGCCGATGATCAAGTCGGCTGAGAGGACTTCGCCTGAGGAGAGGGTGATGGAGGGGGTGGTGGGGTGGGGTGTGTGGGATGTTACGAGGGAGGAGAGACGGAGTGTTACGTGGGGGTGGGAGAGGGCGAGATGGGAGAGCATTGTGTGGTAGTCTGCGCGGTGGATGTGATAGTACGGTACACCAAATTCTTTGCGCATGTTCTCGCCCCATTTCGTCCTTCCTACAATCTCGCCGTTCTCATCTACACCACCAACCACATCAGCCCCCATTCGCATTAACAGATCAAACGGAAGACTTACAACGACGAAAAACAACAGCCTCAGGTTCAACAGCAACCCTCTCCAACTCACTCCCTAATCCCCACCTCAAAAGCAACCTAACAACATTAGGCGTAACCTGTATCCCCGCTCCAACTTCTCCAATCTTCTCCGCCGCTTCAAGAATCGTCACTTTATGTCCGGATGAAGCGAGAGTGTGGGCGGCGGCGAGACCGCCTAGACCGCAGCCTATTATTATTATGTGCAGGGGGAGGGGAGCGGGTGGGTAGGCTGAGGCTGATTGGGGGGATGAGGGCATGTCGACGTCGGTGTGATCGTAGTAGTCGTATTCGGGATCGTGGATGTGCTGGCGGTCGACGAAGACGTGGCTGGAGTCGATGTACGCCGAGTGAAGCAGTGAAGTAGGAATAGGGGCGTAAATCAATGAAGACGATGAAGGTTTAAGGGAGATCCGGCCCAGCAGCTTCGAGCCTAAGAGCCTAGGAGACGAGGAGATAAATCACAGCGTGGATAAACCAACTTGCGGAACGTACATGTAGAGCTACATAAGCAGCCAAGCTAGATCATCAGACTAGCCAGTAACGAATCATCCGACCCGCCCGAGAACCTGAACCGTAGAGCCGTAGGCCGTAGTTCGTCTAAGCATATGCTCAAGAACAGTTTTCCCATCTGCCGCACGCTCATTTCACAGCTATCGTCTACGTTCCCAAAATTCCCAGGGCCGGCGATTATGAGGACGGGAGTATCGCGTGTAGATGATTTGTAGGTTCCATGAATGAACGGAGGCGAATAATTGAATCGAAATGGACGACCAGGACTGGATTCTAGTCTCTGGAGCATACGGTAAGAGCGCTAGTCTAGCGTATACCGTGCGCCCCGTAGCGCTTATTCTTTAGTCGAAGTCATTTATTCGTCTCCTATCCGGATCTTTATTTTCTCCTCTTACGTTTTATTCTTACCTATTCTTACATAATCTTCTTTCTTTGACTACCTGGTCCTGAAGGCTAGGAGAGATGATGAACGTTCGATCTATAAATATCTGAACGTTGTAAGTGCCTTGTACCTCGACCTGTCAGATTTTGAAATTCGGTACCGTAAAGCAAGCCGTAAGATGTCGAGATTGCTTTGACCTTCCCCGCATCTAATCGTATCTAATCTCCTCGGCATATCGGCACATCTCCTCCCCTGTCTCTTCCTCGGGCCCTCCTTTACGAACCTTTACGGGTATCGATCTTCATCATCAATCTCGACTCTTTCTCTCCTCGGATTCTCCTTATTTTAATCCTTCGGCCCCGTCCATCGGCATCGCTTGAATCTGTTCGGTTGTAGCGACTTTACATCCGAGCGCTGTTCCTGGGAATCAATTTTTAAAGAAGAGAAGACCGGCAACCAGCGTCGGCATGACTTCATCCATCCGTCACGGCATCATCTCATCTTCTCGCTTCCCTCAAACTCTCCTCACTCGATCCCATCGGTACCTCGATATTTATACCGTCACCAGTACTAGTGGCTCCTACGTTCCTACGTTGCGTTCCTGTGGAGTCTCGTAAAACGACAAACGTGCTTCAACAACCTCTCACAATTCGTCCTTCAACCCAGAACAGCTCCCAGAACGCCCTTCGACGTGCGACCGTTCGTGATGTGAGCGAACGCGGTAGTGTAGAATGAGAGTATGACGGAAGTTATGGCATGCGTAGAGATGTAGTGGTATATCATACGTTGTATCCACCCGCTTCCCGACCGAATTTTCACTTCCCGCCTCCCTCCGTCCCTCTCTCTAAAATTTTCACAACGACCCCGAAAATTCTCCTTCCACAGCACCTCGACTGAAATCGGATCTAACACGTCCACATCATCGAAATGGCCACCTACCGCCCTCCCCAACATCATCCAGGAGGCGCAGACCCCGCCGATCCTGAAGATGCTGCTCTCCACAACGTCGATCGTACGGGTCTCAAAGGCGGACTAGAAGAATATGAGAGGAACGATGGAAGACCTCCTTTTGTGCTTACTTGGACTGAAGTGAAGTTACTTGGGATTGCGGGTGTTGGATTTTTCTTGGATGGTGTGTTCTTCTTCCTTCTTTGGGGATGCATGGAAATTTATGTTGGGGTGCAGCTTATGATTTGTTCATCATTAACGTATGTTTTTTCGTTCGATTTGTTGGGATTGTTGCTGATGGGGACTATAGCAAGGTATTTGATTGAACATGTCGGTGAAGAAAGCTCGACTGATTCGATCAAAGTCACTGTCCAACTTCAATACAGGTCCTCCCTCCCTCGCTCCTTCCCATCGTCCACTCATTGCTGATTGACTCAATGATAGATTATACGGCGGTCATGCCCTTCCTACGAACCTCCAAGGCTTCGTCAACGCCTCAGCTAACATCGGCTCCGTCATCGGTCAATTCTCATTCGGTTCGCCGCCTCCTCGCTACCCGTCCGTAGATCCACGTCTAACCCTCTATCGTCCTCAGGCTACCTCGCCGACTCCCTCGGCCGCAAAGCAATCTGTACGTCCTCCTTACCTCGACTCGTCGATTATATGTACTGATGAAAGTTCGTCAGACGGCAAAGAACTCATGATCATCATCCTCGCAACAATCCTCACAATTTCCGCCCCCACAGACCTCTGGGGCCCACCCCACAACCACCCAAACCGCGTCCTAATCTGGATCGCATGCTGTCGAATCCTCCTAGGCATAGGCGTAGGCGCAGACTACCCAATGTCCTCATCCGTCACATCAGACCGAGCAGTCCTTCGAAAACGCGGCTCTTTACTCGCATACGTCTTCGCTAATCAGGGATGGGGGTCTTTGGTGGGATCGTTGGTTACTATGATTACGCTTTTGGCGTATAAGGGTGCTATTGAGAAGAAGTCGAGTAAGGTTGATGGGAGTTGGAGAGTTATTGTTGGGTTGAGTCTTGTGCCGGCGTTTGGGACGCTTTATCAGAGATTGACGTTGCCGGAGAGTACGAGGTTTAAGGAGAGTCAGAAGGTGCGTGGGGCGGATGATGAGGAGGATGAAGAGGAGTTTGAGAAGAAAGTTGGGTTGGATGGGAAGAGGATCTCGGACGATGGAGAGGGGACAGGGGTGGATGTTCGTCCGGCGGGAGAGGGGTTGACACCTGCTACTACTATGATGGGGAAAGAAGGGGATGAGGATGCTGCGACTGTTGGAGGACCGAATGCACCTCCCGCGGAAGGATTGGGAGTCAAAGCTGCTGCTGCTAAGAAAAAAGCTCATTTCAGAGGTACGTCTATCATTTTTATTCTCCGAGTCCGGAGTTATTGAGGGCGTTGTAGAATTCTTGGTTTATTTCTCGGAGTGGAGACATGCTAAAACGCTCATCGGGACGTGCTTCTGCTGGTTCTTCCTCGACATCGCGTACGTCCCTCCCTCCCTCCCACCTCCTCCATCTTCATCGTCATTGAATGAGTGATCGGCAGATTCTACGGTATCAACCTGAATCAATCCGTCGTCCTCCAACAAATCGGCTTCGCAGGCAAAGGCGAAGCAGAATGGACATCTCTATTCCATATCGCTACTGGGAATTTGATCATCACCGCTCTTGGATTCGTCCCCGGTACGGTCCCTTTCCTCCTCCCACCTTTTGCAGTCGCTAAGATGGAATGCAGGATATTACGTCACTGTCCTCACTATCGAATACCTGGGTCGTAAATGGATCCAAGTCCAAGGATTCCTAATGGCAGCTCTATTTCGTACGTCCCTCCCCCTGGCTCATCGCCATAAGGACCGTACTAATACGAATGACGGACGATAGTGGGAATCTTAGCTGGGAAATTCACGACGCTCTCAATCCCCGCATTCGTAGTCTGCTTCGCTCTCCTCCAGTTCTTCTTCAACTTTGGTGCAAATGCGTAAGTCACCCTGCCCCCTTTCACCCAACAACTACTAACGATCTATGATGATAGGACGACATTCATCTACCCCGCCGAAGTATTCCCCACCCGCGTCCGTGCAACAGCTCACGGGATGTCAGCCGCATGTGGAAAAGCAGGCGCTATCATCTCTTCTCTCGCATTCAATTCGTTGTCGAAGAAGATCGGAACTCCCAACGTCCTCTGGAGTACGTCTTTCCTTCTTAGTCTCTCCCCTCTTTCTGTCCCTCTCCTCCATCCTCCATCCTCCGTTGCATCCTCCGTCTGCAATTTTTACGGGAAATATATTCTGAGAATTCGAACGACATGCTGATGCTGATGTAATATGTAGTTTTCTTCGGCTGTTGTCTCGCAGGCGCATGTTTCACAATGCTCCTCCCCGAAGTCAAAGGCCGCGATCCGGATTTGGTAGATTTGGAGGAGATTAGGGAGAGGAGGGTTAAGAGGAGGGGATTGTTGGGGAGGAAGAAGAATGTCAACGGCGGGGTTGATGGTACGAATGGAATATGAACGGAATTAATTGAGATGCGACGATGGACTGAATTGGAATTATCTGTTTGATGTACAGTACGGAAGTTTGCATGTGAATTCGAATTCAAGAATAATATATCTATACGATATCGCCGTACATGTAACAAGAGTGAAGTTGACATGCTCTATGGTATCAGTATTGAACCATGACAGACCCATCGGCGGTTTGGACAAACAGCTGCCCGTAAATAGGATCAAACCACCGCACGTTAGCTTTGTCTTCGTCCCGTTCTTTACCATATCCTGGAACTGTCAACCTCAAGTCTACCGTCTTTCTCTTGTCCGCACTCAAGAAAACTACCTCAACAATATCTTCCGACGCAAATCTCGCCGCTAATATCCAGCTCTGGTCCTGAGGGGAAGAATGACCCGGAAACTGCCACTTAACGCAATCGGACGCTTCGGGTCCGTACACAGATGTGAAAGTGCGCAGTTTCACGATGATTAACTCCTGATTGGGTTTCCGACAAAGCATTCCAGTATCGCAGTTGTGCTTCGACAAGGATCTCTCGACGTTCCAGCTGGTAAGTGTCCTCATACAGTCATACGTGACTGGTATTTCTGACTCATTGACAGGCCAGTCTGAGCGCCGAGTCCAGTGCGTTATTGTGACTGGCTCTATCCAGGTGATTTCCCCGAATTCTTGGGAGGTGACCGATGAAGATGGGGTGCTAGTGGGTATGTCTAGGAGCGATACGTAATGTTGAGGACCATGAGCATGAGCGTCTCCCTCGTTGTTATTACGATATTCTAAAATGAGAAGTGGGAGAGTGTGGTGAAAGTGAGCGATGGTGGATCCTTCGACCATCTGCAACAAGATTGTTGGTCAGAACTCTGCCGCGTCTCCGCCACAAAGAGGGAAGAATGATCTCACGTTCAGGGGACCAAATCGAAGGTCCAATACAACACCCAATCGTCGCTTCAAGTCCAAGAAAACGATAGAATAGAGATTTCGATGGAGACCAAGCAAACATGAGTCACGAGCATCGAAGACACACTTCATAATTTTTTTGACGGATGCCAGCTCGGAGGTGAACCTCGGAATGTGATGCGGGGGTTCCATGCCTTGTGCGAATTGAACATCCCGAACATACGTCCTATGGTCACTGATCGACGATCCAAGATTAGAAGATTTTTACTACGATCAGTGAGACGCCCTCTACCTGAACAAAATGCCTTGATACGGACTGAGCTCAATACAGCGTACGTTGCCATCACCCAACGCCTCTATCTGCATTTCCCAGGTAGACCGAGTCTCACAAAGCACGCCTTCTTGAATCAGGATTTTATCCATATCACGAATTCTCAATTGAGATTCCCTCTCATAGAGTATCCATCGGCCTCCTGGTACGTGATAAGT
>KV419496.1:0-20397 GCA_001630475.1 Sistotremastrum niveocremeum HHB9708
AACTGGGTCAAAACAATACGCGTTCCTCACTGAGCCCTGGCTGGAAAATCCTGCCATCTTTCAACATAATCCTGCTCACCAAACCGTATACAATGTTTTCATTCTTTGTTGTTTGACCAGCCCATGAAAGTTCACCTAAAGGTTATCTTTGTCCCTCACAAAATTACGGTCAAATTGATTAGTTATGATTGATTTTTTGAGTCATGCAAAGCAGACCAATACACGCGTGAGAAATATGTAGGAAAAGGGTGGAATTGTCATAGTTTAAGCAATGAATTTATCCCTGCATTTTCCAGGAAGGTGTTCCGCACATCGTCTGCAGTGAATGAAAGCAAGCGAGGAGGAAAATAAATGTGTGGTGAAGGTGAAATAGAATGTGTGAGAGTTGCGTGCGATGAATGTGATGCTATGTACGATGATTAACACTATGTATGCGGTGTGATGCAAGGCAAGAAAAGCGAGAGCAAAGAGAAGATAATTGTAGAAACGAGTCCGGTCTTGCAAGAGTTGAATGTATGTATGTATGCGTGCGTCGTCATCGTCGTGTCGTGTCGTTCAAAATGTGTCCACGTCCTGCATGGAACACGGGAAAAAGGTGTCGCAGAGTAAGAGTGCAATCTCTAGATTTTCAGCTCCCTGAAGCCCCGAACGTCGACTCGGCCGTTCCCATTGCTGACCCATTCCTGGAACGGAGCATCCTGGACTGGACCAGGCTCGTCATCCTCGCTGACGATGACCCAGCCTTTGCCTTGTCTTTTCGGATGTTTACCGCCCGGAACGACGATTTTTCCAGAGCTTCCATGAGCGCCGGCAGCGCGAACGAGGTTCGGTCGAGGCTTGGGTAGTCCCAGAAGTTTCCGTTGACGCCGTGTCAGCGGGCGCTGATTGAGGGACTTAGAAACCTCCTGAGGCGTTGGAGGTGTTTCTATGAACGAGGGAAGAGGCTCAGGAAGGGAAAGCGGTGGTGGATGAGGGTGAGAAGCAGGAGAAGGCGATCGAACCCGAGCAGGTGTAGAACCAGGGGAAGTCAATGGGGAAGATAAATCAGATCTACTATCTTCCAGCTCATCGTCGTCTACGATGTTCGAGCTGTTGTCTAGACCGGCGTCCTCGGTACCGTGAGCCATGCCACGAGGGCGTTTCCCTCCGCCGCCGGAGCTAGCGACGGAATCAGCACCTTCCGACTCATCAAAGCTCCGCTTCGGCGAACGAGACGCCCGTGGGTGAAGTGGCGGAGGTGAAAGTCCAGGGTTCAACGCACTGAATGCGTCAGGGGGAGTAGCGGGGGGCTGAGAGAACGATGACGTGGATGCTGACGCCGATCCCGAGGTGGTAGTCAGATCGGACGAGGGAGAGACAGAACGTGGCAAGGGTACGGCTGTGGGCTGCAATGAAGACACCGCAGGGTCGCCGGTAGCAGCTGCGGAGGGCTTTGAAGGCTTTAGCTTAATCCGGAGCGAGCCGGACTTTGTGCGGGTGGGCGATGGACGGGAGGGCTTAGAGATGGGCAGAGGAGCTGGAGAAGATTCGACAACGTGAGGCCGGCCTTGGTGTGGGCCTTTGAGATTGCGAACAGATGAAAAGTGTTCCCAGTCATGGTAGCTAATCGGTGTCAGGATCCGCACGACAACGGAGATGGGCATACATACGCGACATAGACGGCGGTGTCCTCATCCTCGTCGTCAGATTCATTATCCACCTCTTTGCCCTTGCCCTTCCTGCGTTTCTCCTCTCGCCGGAGCTCCTCGGGGTCGCTCCCGCCGGCCCATTCGATGACATAGACAAGGCCGGGTTGGATTACTTTGACATTGCGTCTCTTGAGGTGAGCAAAAGCAGACAACTCAAGATGTCCGCCGTAGGTGCCTATGATGCCGAGAGGATGAGTGAGGATGCCCGTGTCGAAGGTCAGACGACGCACCTTGTTCCCTCATGTTTCGGAGATGTACATCTAAACCCCTGTCATCCTCTACAAAGGGTTCATATCGTTCTTTCCTGGCGGCCATCCAATCGCATATCTCTTTTCGGAGCGTGAGGTGATGACTAGGGACACCAAATAGCTGGTCGGAAAGGGCCCGGAACAGGCAGTTTCCATCGCCGAGAGTGGGGGCAGCGTAGAGGCCGAGCGAGCGGAGTTGGGAGGTGAGGAGCGCGTTGTTGCTTGCAGGGTCGTCGAGTGACTAGCGTGCTCAGTAATTAGTTTCGGTTCAGAAAAAAATAGCAGAAAACGGAAATGAAAGAGACGATATTCACTGGAAACTTTTGATTCTTGGACTTGGTACGCGCTGTGGAAAACCGCGATCAGTTCGATTTTCGCGGTGATGACAATGAGGACGGAGCGTGGGGAGGGACTGACTTTGCATCTGGCGAGCCTGCCGGACAGACTTCTTTCCTGAGCCCATGGTTGTGGAGGTCTAGAGAGGGAGGAGGGAGCGGCGAGCGAAGGGGTACAGTGAGCTGGAAGCGTGGAGGGATATGGCGGGGCGATGGAGGGTTACTTTACAAGGAGCACAGCGCTCGTCCGGGGTCCGGTCAGCCCTTCAACCGAGACCCCGGCCACCCCCCTTCAAGCCGAAAATGGAAATCTCCCAGAACCATCCATCACTTGATTTCTGTGTATTTCCATCTGCTTTATCGTCTGATCATATATCGGTCAGTCCGGTTCGTCGTCGCCCACACAGCACATCGCGCACACGGATCCTTTTCTTTCCTCTTTGGGCCAGAAAATTTTCAGATCGGCGGGGAAAGACCACGCTGACGTAAGTCTCGAACAATAGACGAACACCGGCTTGTCCTTGTTTGGCTCTTGTTCGCTTTCGCCGCGCCTCTTTCTTGTCCGACCAAACCATCCCTTTCCATCAACCACCTCCCCAACGCTCTTCTTGCTTTCTTTGCTATGCCTCCTGTTGCTGTCACGCGTCGATTGATCAGAGAAATTTCCTCTTTGAAAAATCAGCCTCCGGAGGGGATCAGAATCGTCACCAATGAGGAGGACATGTTAGACGTCGTCGGCATCATTGCTGGACCCAGTAAGTAGATTTAAAACATCGATTTTGACCTGAGTTGAAGAGTATGGTAGGTGGGACACCGTATGAAGGCGGCTACTTCCGTGTTAAGTTCCAGTTTACGGACGAGTTTCCAGCAGCTCCGCCTAAATGTTCGTTAACGCCTCATCAGTCCCTGTGTCTCACGATCTCACTAAATCGCTCCTCATCGATTAGGTCGCATGATGACCAAGATATTCCACCCCAATGTTTCTTCATCTGGAGAGATCTGTGTGAATACACTGAAGAAGGATTGGCAGTCCACCTACGGCATTGCGCACATACTGGTCACTGTGAAGTGCCTCTTGATTTATCCCAATCCAGAGAGCGCGTTGGATGAGGAAGCTGGGAGGGAGTTGCTAGAGGATTACGAGTCGTATTGCTCAAGAGCGCGGCTCATCACCAGTGTGCACGCGACACCAAAGGTATGGCCCTCGACATTCACCTCTTGGACCTAGCGTGCTGAGACGACATTGTTCTAAGACTCCACCTCCTGAATTCGATGTCCCTAGCGTTGAGAGTAGTGAAGCAATAGTCGCAGCGACTTCAACCAGTGCCGCACCTCCCTCGAAATCAACTGCTTCTTCAACGTCATCCACGACCTCGAGCACAACGCTTGCACCTCCGCCCGCCTCCGATTCTACTTCATCCGAAAACAACCCCTCCTTACTCTCTGCTTCCGTCAAACCACGCTCAAAGTCCACCTCCCCCGCAGTCCAGCCCATACAAACCCCCCTCCAGTCGGCTACTAACGCGATTGTTGCCAATGGGCCTCACGTCGTGTCAAACGTAGCTGCCCTCAAAGGTACCTCCAGCTCGACTGGCGTCAACAAGACAGAAGCTGTCGTTACGAAGACACTGAAGAGACCGGCCGCTGGTCATGGAGCAGAGAACAGGAAGAAGGCGTTGAAGAGGTTGTAGACGGACTATGTTAGAGTGATCTATATCACGCCTCCTCCATATTCCATTACCATTATCTACTCCCTTGGCCTATAGCCATCCCATCAGTCCCATCACGTACGTATCTGCCCGTGTCTTGATTGTTTTTATTTAGCTTTCTCGTCGTTTTTCCACTCCCTTTTCCAATTTTCTATTCTCTCATTGTCTTTCTATGTACAATCTGGAATCTATCGGATACGGTCTCCTCGATGTCTTAGAACTATGTACGGATTCAAAAGCAAACATAAAAGG
Organism: Sistotremastrum niveocremeum HHB9708; assembly: GCA_001630475.1. Taxonomy (NCBI): domain Eukaryota; kingdom Fungi; phylum Basidiomycota; class Agaricomycetes; order Sistotremastrales; family Sistotremastraceae; genus Sertulicium; species Sertulicium niveocremeum. The sequence continues at coordinate 4,233 of KV419496.1, forward strand.
AAACTCAAGATTGAGGACGGAGGGAATGTGAAGAGTGACGTAAGATGCGTCACCGGGAGTTTACTTTGGCGATAGAGTTACCGAGTGGATCGACTGGCGATCAAAGAAGATCTGCGAGATCTTATCTGATGATCGCACTAGCTCTTCTACGGGTGTAGCTGACTTCCATTTGATTACATGTCCAGTGACCTTCGCAACGGCACGTTCCTGCGCTTCGGTGAGTCAGACTGGGACTGCGAGGGTTGTCAGCAAGGGACTAGCTATATCTGGAAAGTGTTCTAGTTCAGTGCATACTGCGATAGGCTCCTCAACGCCTATCGGCTGGTGATAGGAATTTGACATCGCGTCCAAGTCCTGACAAAGTTCTTGTTGAGCTTCAATGCGAACACTATGCTAACGTGTTCTCGAAGACCTAAACTATCGTACTGAGGCCTGCAGCACTGCCGTACGCATTTCCCGTGTCCCAGCTAGCAAATGCATATAGTTATATGGTTCTTGCAGTCGTCTGATACAGCGGAGAGACCCAAGATGTACATGCTTGATATCACGCATTACGCACCTGAGTCGTGTGGAATGAAGATGCTGGCGACCTTTCCTGTCAGCCTATGATCTCCAAGTCTTATACCCACCCTCAGATCTCCAGGCCAAAGCAGTGGGTTGCCTGCACCGTCAGGAAGCGACTGCCTGATTTTATGTCCCATTCCCATCCGCATGACCTGACTGTGTTTTGAGGTTACTGATAACGTAGAACTGGAAAGTAAACTCGGATCGGGCGTGACATATCAGGAAAGTCCGAGGGATGGCATATGACGCTAGGAGCTCTCTCTGGGTCCAAGAAGATGGCCAGTGTTGTAGTAGGCCTATGCTTTGGTTACCATATGCTAGCGGCCATCGCTGATTTAGCTGCAAGGCGGACAGCTCGGAGCGCAAGCAGATGGGCTGATCATCCGCTATTCATTAGTTTCATCGTCCAGACACTGTTCGGCCCGTCTGTTTTTGTATAGCAACTCTTAGTGGTAACTCCTGAGATATGGGGGCCCGCCGTTGGGAATCGAAAACAGGGGCGTTGTGTGTGCCGAGTCTTCGCTGTCTGTTCGGGTCCAGACAAGATATAGGTTATGAATCACTCCAGAGGAAGTGCTGGCCATGACAGCAAAGCGGACAGTTCGATTCTGAGTTCAGAGCAAGGTCCTAGACAAGAACCGAATCCAATGTTGGGTTTCGTTTAGCTAAGGGCCTAAGGCCTTCTCTGGGTGTCTGTAGTCTGCATAGTAGGTCAGATATGAATTGAACCGTCACCTTCGACGAGAGCTTTCTATTATTTCCTTCGCCTCAACTAGTGTGGCTGTAAGCTCAGGCTTGCGGCCGGATTTTTCGGAAGGAGGACCCTTGAGAGGATTCAAGACGCTAACAGATCGCCGGATACGATGAGCGAGGATGTCGAATGATACTCGATATTTGGCATATAGGCTGCGAGGATTCAGCACGGGAGAAGCAGAGAACAACAGACTTGTCCATGCAAAGGTGCGGTCGAGTCCGACAAACCTGCCCTAAAGCGTCGCACGTGGCGCTTAACAATTTTTCTAGTCAGCACGCCCTTGACCCGCCTAGTCATCGTTTCTTTTGCTTCATACCTGCTTTCCTAAAAACTGATGTCGATTGGAACTCTCTATACCACCCCAGCGCAACCTCAAGGGCAGCGCGTACGAAATTCTTTTCGAATTGTTATGTCTGCATCGCTGACGAGCTTCGTTTCATAGATCCGCGCCATCGCTGCTTTCGGCGGACTGCAGATCGATGTTGCCCAAGACTACGTCCACAACGAGACCAACAGAACAGATGCCTACAAGGCCAAGTTTGCCTCTGGAAAAATCCCCGCTTTTGAAGACAAGGAGGGCTTCACTTTGTTCGAATCTAGCGCGATCTCTCGATACGGTGAGTTCTCTTGACATGAATCCATATCCTCGTATCGCCCTTTTGCTGGCATACGCCTCCCACATGATGAGACTTACCCATCAGTTATCCCTGGCTTAATCACAACGTGTCGAGTCAAATAAAATGTCATAGTTACTCTGATTACCTTTTTTTTTATCATCTCGCTTAATGATTACACGTGTAATCCGATAGCTGACCCTCTACCCTTTTGCAGTTGCATCCCTTGCTCCCAATTCGACACTACTGGGTAGCAGTGCCCACGAAACTGCGTTGATCGACCAGTGGAGCGCGTATGCCGAGCATGAAGTGATGGCATATGCCTACGTTTCATTGGGACTTTGCAGGGGTTCATTGACTCCCTACAACAAACCTGTTAGTGTCCAGCTCTGTAGCCTTCTCTATCGTGTCTTACCTTTTGATTCAGATCGACCAAACTTACCGTGACAAGCACACGCGTTCTATCGGTGTTCTTGAGAAGCATTTGTCGACACGTACTTTCCTTGTTGGACACCGCATCACCCTCGCCGACATCACTTTGGCTTCTATCCTCAAAGTCTCTTTCACTTATTTCATCGACCCCCAGGCTCGCGCCAGCCACCCCAACCTCGTCCGTTACTTCGAGACCATTGTCAACCAACCAAAATTCAAGAACATTTTCGGACCTATTGAATACGCCGAGAAAGCTTTGCAATACGTCCCTCCTCCTAAACCCGCCAAGGAAGTCAAACCTGCCGCCCCTCCCGCAGCGAAGGAAGAGAAGCCTAAAGCTAAGCCTAAGAAGGAGGAAGAAGATGACGATGATGAACCTCTGGTCCCTGAAGAACCTAAGGCCAAGAACCCTCTCGATGCCCTCCCTAAGAGCACGTTCAATCTCGAGGACTGGAAACGTGCTTACTCTAACTTGGATACCCGTGGCAAGGGTGGAAGTATTGAGTGGTTCTATGAGAAGTATGTTCCATCATCCCGCCTTCTGATCGCCCGACTGACTGGGCTACTTGATTTCAGATTCGACAAAGAAGGATTCTCCATCTGGAGGGTTGACTTCAAGTACAATGATGAGCTCACTCAAGTTTTCATGTCCAGCAACCAAATTGGTGGATTCTTCAACCGCTTAGAAGCATCACGAAAATACCTCTTCGGTTCAATGGGTGTTCTTGGCAAAGCCAACGACTCCGTCATTTCGGGTGTTTTCATCCTTCGTGGACCCGATGCTCAACCCGTGGTTGATGTCGCCCCCGATTGGGAAAGCTATACTTACAAGAAGCTCGATCTCGAGAACGACGCTGACAAGGCGTATTTCGAAGCTGCCCTTGCTTGGGATTTGGAGATTGACGGCAAGGCATGGGCCGATGGCAAGAACGTAAGTGAAATTCAATTTTTACCGAGAGGTCTGCTCTGACGATATCCCTTTCGCAGTTCAAGTAATAATTTGCATTGCTACTATTAGATCTTAGCTCGAGGTGGAAGTAAGAATATCAGTCAAATTTGTACCCTATATCGTCGCATCTGTCTGTCCTGCGGTCATGCTTTGCAATGCAGGCCTTGGCCGCTCAACAAGAAAAACACACATGACGCCATTCTCTTCGAATTAATATTCTGAATCTCATGCAGATCTCATGTGTTGATGTGCCAGTACTCCCTGCCATGAATACTAAACAAAGCCGGCGCGCCCTTATCCGGACAACCACTGGGCGGACGTGAAAGACCGGTACCTGGCAGTACTCGTAAATTTGATCTCAGTCTCTTCGTCTCACAGCTGCAGGTTTAAACTTGAAACGAGAGACAACGAATCATATGCATATTCTCGACGAGTTGCCCCAAACGCTAGCTTCGTGGCGCAGTTTTAGCTCTACAGAAGGAAACCCTCTTCCATGGAGTCTCTGGGACAAACTGAAACCGTGGCTTATTGAGAACAGATTTCATCCATGGGAAGCTGTTGGTACTTACCTCGTCGATGCTCTGCCTCCCAGCACACATCCTGGTTTTCGCGCCCCTGATGGATTTGTATACGGCCTCGCGCACATCAAAATGCAGACACCGTACTTCTCCGCCACTGTCAGTAATCCCTTTGCTCACTGAAGTACTAAGTCGAGACAAAAGCGAATCAGAAACCAATTCTTTGGCCGGCCCGAACATCAGAGTTTCGTGATGTTGTTATTCGCTTGATTCGCAAAGGTGACGAAGGCCTTGAACACTTGGACGCGCTTCGCGCTGTAGCCAAGGGAGAGCTTTCATTTCACGTGAACAATCACTGTGTCCCGGTTCTTCAGGAGTTAACACTCGAGGATATGACATTTGTTGTTTTCCCTCTGCTGGGAAACAGCGTGGATTATCCCTGGTTCTATGACTTCCACGAGGTTTTCGAATTCGTATTTCAAGCTGTGGAGGTGATGTTTGTTGGATTATACCCAACCATGATGGTTCAATAACTCGTTGTAGAGTGTCGCGTACCTACACGAACATCTTATTGCTCACCTGGTAAGTGCCTCGACATTCGCTTCACTTGATCCACCGTTCACTGACTGTTAAGGATATCGACATTGACAATTTCTTGATCAATTTTGCTGGAGATCAGCGATGTCCAGGTGAGAACTGCATGCGCGTCAAGCAAAGTCGTTCTCAAAGGGTTCTTTCTAGAGTGGCCGGATAGGGGAAAATTTCGCTCATTCTTCCCCGTTCGTTATTATCTGGGAGACATGGAACTCTGCGTGCGCTTTTCTGAGGATTCTGACCCTTCGTCGCGCAAGATTGTGGGCCATCCAACATTACGAATCGGAGTGGACCCGTCTAAATACGGAAGGGAGTTGGTGCCGGAAATGGCCCACTCTGAGCCATATTGCCCATTCAAAGCCGATGTTTGGCAGCTGGGGAATATGCTTTCTCGCATGTTTCAGGTGACAGTTCTCGAGATGGTTCATGTTTGAAAGACTGAATCAATTGTCCAGCCGTCGGCGCAAATCATTCCTGAACTCCTCGCCTTGTCAGAAGCAATGAAGAGTCTTGACCCAAATGATCGTCCCACATCAGCCCAAGCCCTTGACAGAGTTCGTCATCTCCGTGCTGTCACTCCTGAGTCGATTCTTTCCCAGGAAGTCCCGCCTCAACCAGATTGTTAGCAGGCTGCATATATCGAGAATATTGCTTAGTCGTGGAAGCAACCTGCTTTAGAGATCTCCACTTGGCACTTACGGTGATCGACTGCCTTTGAGCGCGACAGTGATATTGGTGGTGGTGATGTAACAGTCCACAGACGGCGAGCTCGGAGACGACTATGAGAAGAGAGATGAGGTTCACTTTGTACACAATGACATAAGATAGTTGATAATGGTGAGAGGAAGGATGCAGTTCCACGAAGTTACTGATAGGTTTGATCAACAGGACAGTGCATACTGCTGGAAGTGAGCACAGAGAAGCGATAGGGAGTGAAGGGCAGCCGTTAATAAGGTTACGTAGATTAAGTAAGGTTGACATGGGGGTGGCTAGATAATTATCGACGGTGGAATATGCTTGACCGAGTCGACACTTCATGAAGTGCGAACGGGTCTTTTGAGGCTCATGCAGAAAGAACTGAGGGTAGCAGGGACTACCGCCCTACTCTACCAGTCTTGGCGGCGCTCTTGTCTCTGCTCTCTTCTCATGGGACGACGATCACCACGGTCGCCTCCGCTTCTCCGAGAACCAAAATCTGATCGTTCCCGACGAGGAGGGGGAGGATTGGCGAAATCGATGAGGAGTTTCGCGCCGGGAGTGATCTCTTGACCGTTCAACTCTGCCAAGGCTTGGGCAGCGCTCTCGTTGTCCACGAAATCCAGGAAGCCGTGCGCGTATTCATCGCCATTCTCGTTCACCTTGACGACTGTTATTCGTCAGTCTAGTGTTTACTAGTGCGAGAAAGTATAATTGAAACTCACAAATCCGAGTGTCTGTGATACGATCTTTCCAATTTTCGAACGCCTGCTGGATTTCTGTTCGAGTAGCTCTGATGTCTCCAACTCTCAAATGTTTTCCGGGCTGTGGGGTCGGTCGTACATCACGAGGGGGAGCGGCGTAGTCTACTCGGATGGGCCTGCCACCAATGAAAAGAGAGTCGCTTTGAGCGGCTTCATAAACCTCAGTGGCCTTGGCGATATCAGCGAGCTCGATATGCGCGTATCCTTTGCCTTGCCCTGTTTGTCTATCAACTCCTGTGCCCAGGAAAAAGGGTGTGAGCGATGTGCTATTGAGAATAACAAATGTGCTGACCTATTCGCACATCTCCAACACTATCGAACCCTAGTGTGGCCAGTGAATTTTTGATTTCGTCCGACGTTATATCCCAAGGAAGATTTCCGATATATAATCGTTCGGAGGGAGGAGACGGCACACGGGTGTCTCGTCTGGGGGAGCTTTGGCGCGTAGAATCTCGACGAAAATTATTTTCATATTCCTCGCACACGACTTTGGAGATAGACAGGAGGCGCGTCGATTGGGTACGGGGAATGGAAAAAGCAACTGCAGGGAATGTTGCTCTGTGCGTGGACGCGAGAGCCCGTCTAGCAACGATTCGCAATTGGGAGAACATAGTGGGCGAAGGAGCAAAAATTCTTCGGAAGTGTTGCCACGTGATTTGCCTTTTATAGTTATTGCTTCAGCTAGTTTATCTGCATCATGACAACCGGGGAGTTCTCGCGAGTGCTTGCTTTCAAGATGTGGATCAAATTAGTCTATACTATGTTCTATCTAACGAGTATCCTGCTGTGGTCTGGTCCCACAATTTTTTACAATCAATTTCTGCTTTCAGACGGCTCGCGAGGAGGAACGATCCACTTAGTTTTCTAAAGGAAGGCTGAGTGTCGAGAGACATAAGCCATAAGTCAGATAGTACGCACCGATTAAGGCTATATGTCTCTCGTGGAGGAGGAGTCAGTCGCTCTCGCAACATAATTGGAATCGTTGCCCTAATCTTCTCTGTTATGGCAGCCCATTCTGTACCTGGACCAAAAGCGAACAATCCGTTCTTCGCAGAAGATGGTCTGAACGGTGTTGCCAGAAGCATCAAGGATTCAACATGACTGTTGCGCATCGTCTAAAGAAAGGAATAATGGCTCAGGAAACAAAAGAGAAGTGGCAGCATGAGAAGTCGTACCTCGGATTCATCGCCTGTTAGATAGCCTAGCTCTTTACTCCAGTGTACAGATGCATCGTAATCTTCATGAACGGCCGAATTGAGTAGACTGAACCACTTGTCCATAAATGTCTTGCTGTAATAACGGGTTGCACCGAAATCGAGCAGCTGCAGCTGCTGAGCTTCACTTTTCCACAAGAAGTTGCTCCAATTGGGATCCGTTTGCATTGCATTGAATTCAAAGAGCTCTTTCAAGCATAGCTCGAGTACTCGAGACGCGATCTGAAATAAACGACGTCAAGATCAGTTGAACAGAACGATGGGTATGAAGTACATACTTCATTTCTAGTGGCTTGGGGTGCAGAACCGACGTGTTCGTCACCCATTGGAACACCAGATACGTACTCCATGACCAGGACTTCTCGCGTACTACCTTCCCATACCCAAGGAACTTTGAAACGTGCATCATTCTCGAGATGAGTCCTGAATAGTCTGATTGCAGACGCTTCATGCTCGTAGTCGCATTCAAGAGCCAATTCTTCGCGCATTGCCTACAATAATTACTCTGTCTGAAGAGCATCTAAGAAAGAAAGAAAAACTCACGGCGATAGTCTTGTCGAGAAATAGACCCTTTGGTAAGAACATGCTGGCATTCAGCAGTACTTTCAAGATGCCAAGATCACTTTCAATGCTTTGTCGAACGCCTGGGAATTGAATCTGAGAGACACTTTAGCAGCCACGAACATTTCAACGTTGACGCTATACCTTGACTGCGACCTCCTCTTCTTTTCCGCTAGGGGAGACGGACGCCGCGAGTCTCGCTCGGTGAACTTGACCAATTGATGCTGCAGCTATAGGTATGGGTTCGAACTGAGAAAAATTGGTGTTCCAAGTAGAGCCGATAGAATCTCGTAGGACTTTCTGCAGGGTATTTAGGTACTTGCCGACGTCCTGATTCAGAACTTGCCTCCATTTGCCAATTGGGCATATAATGAGCGCTATCGTGAACTCTACGAAATACTCTATCGAGCTCAGGAGGAAGAGCATTAGAGTCTGAGACGAAATTAGCGAAGAATTCAAAACCAAAAACAAGGTCGCACCTTGAATGCTCATGAATTGACCTAGCTTCAAAGCTGCACCCCTCATTCGTGATAGCTTGTCGACCAAACGATTTATGTTCGCTTCACTCAGGACATTCGAAGCATGAGGAGAAGATGAAGGGCGTAGATACGACGACGCCGTCCCGAGGGAAAGCGATGCTGCCAATCCTATGCAACAGCTTCAATGCTGATCTCACAGTTCAAAGGAGAGGGCTCACCTCCATAATGGAAAAGTCTTCCAACTCTGGTAGATGGGACTGCGGATGTTCGTAGTGTACGCAGGGGCGAGGGCGATTCTGGCTCTGGAACAGTCTCCTAGACCGCCGTTAGAGTGGGTCGAACTACGAACCTGGGTCTTGAACATGCCTTTACTGGTTCCACATAGCTGGCTTCGGTTCCTTGAGAGGTGGAGGCAATTGTTGACGGCTCTTCTGAGGCTTCGTGGTTAAGACTTTGCGTCGCAATTGGAGGAGTTCTTTCTGGGACTCCTAGGATAATGGGAGCAGATGGCGATGGCGAAGAGTCTGCTTCGAGAACAATATTTCTGGATTCATGTGCATTACTCTCTGAGGATGAGTGGATGATCTCTGGTATTGTATATTTTCCGGGCGATGCATGGTTGGCTTCGGGCTCAAAGTCGGGGCGAGAATGCGTGTCTTGACGCGTCTTTTCGCGTCCTGTCACGAAAGGCGACCTAGAAAGAGCCGATAGTCTTTGAGAGGCCTCTATATCTACTGCATGCGAAAGAATTCTTGCAGCGGAATGTGCGACACAGTACCAACTGTAGAAGCCGGAAGGCATAACATCCGATGGCCGAAAACCATCGTCTAGCTTGTGTCATCTCCTGTCCTCGCAGTCTGATTCTGTCTGATTCTCCTGATCTCCTATGTCAACTGAGAGAACTGTAGCCCCGCCAGCGCATCCAATTTTCACGAAATTCAACGTCACGAGGTAATTGGCTCTTCTAGATCAAGATAGGTGACTCATAGATAACAGCACTGATCTTGTCGCGTCCACTCAACGCATCAATGTTGCTCTTGAGGATACTGGACGCGTTGTCTGGTATAAAGAAAGACATCTGACAGAAGAAGAAATCGTGGAATGCGTATATGTGCGTCTATCCTGCCATCTTGTACTGTTGCGGATGCTACATGTCGCACAATCAGACGACTGAACCAACAAAGGTGCTTCGATGGACAATCCATCGACCTCTTCGTGGCTGGTACATACGGCTCAGAACACCTAGCTTCCTTCCTGGCAGTTTCGTATCTATAAATCTATCATCATCATCCTTGGGCGTTGAAGAAGGTTCCCTTGAATTTGGATGCCGGACGAATGTGTGGTCGCCAACGTGGGCGGAAGGCTCTACTCATTCTCCTCGCGTGTCTCTCGTCCCACTGTCGCCCGCGGCAAAAGCTCGCGCATCTGAAGAACACTCTTACCCGCCCTCCCCTTCTCCGACCTCGTCTTTGTCGCGTTCTCCACCCCCTGCCTTTTCTTCGTTGTACCCTCCGCAGTCCCAGATCACTAAATTTGTGTTAAAACCTACCCCTCATGCCGCGCCGTCCAGTGACTCGTACGCCAAGACTTTGTTGAATCGCGCAGTGACCACTTTCAAGCATACTTTATCATTTTCGTTGTCTCCACTGTTGCCATCAGATAGTCCGAACGCGGTCGACCCTGGCCATGCGCTTCCCATCCACCGTTCTCACCATGTTTATGCGACGCATCCCTTGCTGACTTTTGTTGAAACGTCTACCTCGACACTTGTTTGGTCTGCTCAATCGGGAGTGCTGCAGGTTGACGAAGGAATGGCGGCGCAACTTGGAGTTGATATGAGTTTTTGGGTAGCGATTTCGCTCGCATATTGGGAGTATCTTGGTGAACGGGAGGTGCGTTTCTTGTTCACTGACGCATCCTCGATGCCGAACCTGATCGTCGATTGCTAGGGATACATTGCTGCAGCAAACGGTTGAGCACTGGAGCGAGTCTTGATGAATTTCATACTTGCTTTGACAAAACCGTCCTGTCGCTGATATAATCATAAACACCAGTCCAATTCTTTCCAACCAAATCTAAAGGACATGCAATGCAGTAGACAATTATAGGGAAGTCCGTGGGGGAAATGTTCGGGGGTACGACATAACAACAAAACATAAGCGTTCGAGTGAAGTAGAACAAGCAGTGTGTGGTGGAAATCAATAAAGTGTGAATATACCAAGTGCCGCAATGCCGGCCGCTACCATGAGCGTGATGCCGTTTTCGTTGGAGCGCAAGCTCAGAGCCGCCCCGGTGTCAAAGGGAGTAGGCGTGGCACTAGGGTTGATAGAGAGAGGAGAAAATGTGTTGGAGGAGGTTGAGGTCGCGTTCGAGGAAGCTGTGGTTGCAGCTGACGCAGGAATAGTCGAGCCTGCAAACGGCGTCGATAGTTGCGTTGCATTCCCGGACGCTTTGCTCGTGCTGTTTCCAGCGGTCGTGGAGACGTTCGACGAAGCGGTCCCGGTCAGATTCGACCCTGACGTCGCGGTCGTCGTTATCGTGGCGGGCGCCGTGGAGGATGATTGGGAAGGAGAAGGAGTGACAGTTCTTGGAAAAACAAATCAGAAACTCAAGACTAGCGCGAAATGGAAATCTGGAAACTCACGAAGAAGAGGAATTTTGAGCTAACGTCAAAGGAATGAGAGTGAGCGACGCGATAAAGACGGTTGCAAATTGCTTCATGATTATACGGTGCTCGAGGTTTGGCAAAGTTGAGATGTTGCAACTCCGAAAATGGGCACAGCAAGAAACGGTGATCACAGCGCGTCACGCACACGATGCCCACGACGCCTCGCACGATGCTCGGCATTGCTTGCTGAGTCTGCTGTACATCCCTATCTTCACCACGCACGCTAGCCATCGCTGAAGCATCTTGCATCAGTCCGAACCCTTATGCTTTCGACCTCTTGCTGAGAAGATGTACTTGTATCCTGCTGGCTCGTAAACACCTCTGTCTGCCTCCTGAAGAAACTCATCTCAATGTCAAGGACTTTGACCGAGGATCCCCTTTGTTATCTGGCCCCTCTTCAGGCCGACATATCTGCTGTCTGCCGCCTTCGAGAAGCCACCTCACCGACTGCTGCATGTTTGTCGTCGTCCAGCCGCTCTTCTCAGTGACCGCCATTGAGACTCGTTGGAATACCGATGGCGGCGGCGTTTAACGCCATGATGTCTCCCTCGAAGAACCAATCATCCGTATGTTCACCCTCCTGGAGTACGAAAAACCGAAGGAAAAGGTGGAGACGTACGCGTTGCGGATGGAAGAGCTGGCGTTAGCAGAGGAATTGGTTCCGGTTCTTGAGGTGTGTCTCCTCCAATCCACTCGATTTGTCTCTGTGACTGACATTGCAATGATACATGAGGTCCTCAGGACGTGCATGCTGAAGCTGTCCGAGAGCAATTGCCCGCTCATCCAGTCATCACTATCCTTTGGTATCGACCACCTTCCGACCACCTTCCCCTCCGTTGTCGACACCGTCAAGGATTGATCCACCAGCGCTCTCATCATGTGTCACGCCGCCGCTATTGGCCTGAAGGTACTCCACAATCATCATACCCTCTGCAACTATCGCATGCTAGTGCTACACTGGCTCCGCCACCACCAGCACCATATGGTCCCCGAAAACCAATTTCCCCTGCTCCATCACGTTCTCCAAGCCCAGATTCAAGGAGTCTAGCTAAGCAAAGTTTGAGATCTGAAACCCAAGGGCCGCGCGATTGGTCAACAACAACTGTGTCTGCATCTCATGATGAGTCAAATGATCCAGGCTCTGCTGAGGAAACCACTGTGTCCAAACCAAGTGCTAAATCACTGGGCAAAAGGAAGATAGCCTCCAATGGTGTGATCTCCTCTTTCATGGTGCAAAAAGATCATGCCTGACTACACTCCAGATGGGTTTGATCCTGATGACATATTCAAGACTCATCAAGAGACCCAAGAATCAGTGTCAAGGTCCAGCAGTCTTAGCAGCCATTCATTGGATAATCCAGACATGCAATCAAGATGGAGACACCCTCCCATTCATTATGTTTATGATGCTGCTGCAGAACGTGCACAACAGATGAAGCATCTTGTGGATCTGAATGGAGTGCATTGATTCTTGTTGCTAAACCATAGGGGAGATTAGTCAAATACATGCTATTCAGATTAATCTTTCATGTCAGAGTGTCTGTGTTCCATTGATGTGCATGAATGTTTGAGCTCAAGCACACAATGTAACCCACTGCTCACTGCGTGTGAAACTACTGTAAGAATTTGGCTGGATGGGATGTGGTAGGGAATAAGGCCTCTAACAAATACATACTTGTCTTACCTGGGTACCTGCCTTGTTTTTTTCAGCCAAAATCCCATACTTGTACTTGGCAGGTATAGGTTCTTCAAGTTACTTGCCTATACTTGCCTAATTAACCCCTATGTACTAGTAAAATAGCAGGCAGGTACCTGCCAGGATGTCTGGCCGCCAATCTCATATAGGGTTTTAAGGTCCAGTCCATGTGATTGCAAAAAACCGCAGTTTCAGTCAGGTTGTGACTGGACCTGCAGTTGCGGTCTTTTGGATTTCTGAAAATTAGGCAACTGGCAACTGCAGTTGTGACCAGTCGCAACTGTGGTTGCAACTGAGGACCCTTAAGGGTCCCCAAACACGGTGGTCACAGGGTATTTTGGGTCTCAAGTGGGTCTTTATACCATTGTTTTCATTATATATTGGATTATATAGTGTTATTAAGTATTACTAGACACTATTTGACCACTGTTAAGACCCAAAAACAATATATAAATGAATAAAATAGTGGTTTATACCAGTTATGGCCTCAGTTGACATCAGGAAAAATAAGGAGTCCTTTTTCAACTTTGGAGTACTTTGGAGTACTTCAAGTTTTAAGTCCTCTGAAGTTGAAAAAGGACTCCTTATTTTTCCTGATGCTTGCTGCCCATGACTGGTCAGGCAACTGGTCTTCTTGTGACTGGTTGCAGCTGCTGGTCATGCAAAAATTGGGTCCGCAACCGGACCGGCAGTTGCCGGTTAGGAGAAAAAAGGGCCAAGGTCCAGTCATGACTGGACCTTAAAACCCTAGCTACTATGTTGGCCAACTTTTACAAAACAGTTTGACAGCTGCAGTCTGGCAACACGTCCACCAAGTCCCCGTCTTGGCGGAAGACTATTCCACAGCTCACACTGTTCTCAATCAGGCTGTTCTTTTTTATTACCTTTATGTCAAGCCAATCAAGAAATGTGGCGTGGATCCAATCATGCAGACGTACAGCATAGCCCTCACAGACTTTGCTTATCTGGCCGTGTGGGTCAAAATTTGACATCAGATCCTACCTCCACTTGAAGGACATCAGCTCGATAGTACTCAATCATGCACGCTTGGCGCAGATGACCGCTCAGCCCACAGGAATATTGATGAAATTCTCCAGATCCCTGGTACCAAAAAGCTGAAGCAACATACGGAGAAGGCTTTTCAGTTGTGTGATTGCATTCTTTGCTTGTGTTCTTGCAATCAGTGTCAGGCTTGCTCCCGTAATACCACACTCGCACAAGCATGCGAATTTCCATAGCTCTGTTTGTATCACTAGTCATTGTTTCAAAGTTCTCAATGTAACAAATCATGTATTTCCATCCTAATTTGCCAATATATTGGTATTCTAATGAATACATTATTTTACAAAAAAATCATATTGTTTGTGAATCATATGAGATACTAGTAGACATCCTTGAAATATACGCTGTGCCTTTTCACGAGTTGATCAGCCGATGTGCCAGGCCTTGATGCATACATGCTGACTGTACCATTCTATCTATATTAGCTATATATAGAATGGCCAGTGCAATTGCCAAAAAGGAACCATTTTTGGCTCAAGGCCAGGGTTTTCAAACTCCGCCATCTTGCCCATCTCCCAGACGACTTGGTCAGTTTTCTCTGAGCCATGGAAGCTCTGCCAGGCTTACTGATTGTGCGCGTTCACAGGACACTCTCCACTTCAAGCATTGAATTCATTTGGATTTTGGAGCCACAAAAATCCATTCCAGCCGGATCTTCAAACGTCGCCAGCCATGTTGTCTTCTCCCTTGACCGCCCCAAAAGATGCGCGTCCCAGCGCATCCTCGTCCCAACAGCCGCCGCCCCAACTCGTGGAGCACCCCTGACCCTCAGCGTCAAGAAGGAACTTGTTGAAGCCACTTCTCTCCCTCCAAAACGCACTTCCAATCGCACTTCCAATCAAACTTCAAATCGAACTTCCAATGAATCCAATTGCACTTCCAAACACTCTTCCACTTGTCATCCTCACTTCCCTGACAATTCTAAAGAAATCCAATTGAACTTGCCGAGGACAGTGACGTCAACATCCAATTAATTTCTAAGAACCTAGTCAATGAAGATGACAATGACGTTCCATTGATTACTTCAAACGCCAAACTTGCGGCAAAAGGAAAGCAAGCCAGAGTTCCCCCACAAAGCCCACGTCATCGGAGTCCTCCTGCAATCCCAAACCAGCGAGACAGACAAAAACTGCTTCCAATCAGCCTGTCAAGAACAACATCATTGTCAAAACTGACCAATCGCCTAGTCGCATCCCCACTGTCGCCCCAACGGCACCCAAACCGCAGACACCGGTTTGGTTTGTTAGAATTGTGTTCTGACATCCCGTCTTCTTGTTTTCACTTCACTATACCCTTCTTACCTTCTAGTAGTTTTCTCATATTTTCCCTATTTTCCCTGAGGCTGTAGAGCCTTGTTTGCGTATTAGCCCTGCCCTAAAGTTCTGGGTATATAGCTGAGTTGGAATTCCCAGTGCTCCTTAGCTGGTGCACTCATGTTGGGAATTCCAGTGTTGCATTGAACCTCTAGAACTGTCCACTGCTAACAGGTTATGAGCCCTGTGCTCTAGCAAGTTCTTTGTCACTGTCTTCTCCATCCTGGAAGGAACAGCTCTGTCTCTGCATCTCCCTCACTGTCAGCCACTCTATTGTTGCAATCTCCATCTGCACATAGATTCTTCTGTCCATTCCACCTATCCTCTCCTTGTAACTCTTGCTTCAGAGTTGCATATCCTCCTCCTCCTCCATTCCTCTGATTCTCAGTGTTTTTCACTCTGAATCTGCACTTCCCACACATCCACCATCTTTTTCCCTTCAGCAATCATTCTGCCAGTATGTTTGGGTTCTCAGTCCCATCTTGTGCAGCATTGCTCTCCAAACCCAGATGTGACTTTTGTGGGCGCAAGGGACACTCCATGGCTCAGTGCTTCAAGTTGTCCATTCCCACTTCCTCTGTCACCACTTCCCAGATCCCTTGTGATCATCCTTCTCAGATGCAGAAGACTATTCCTGCTCCCACTCTGGATCCCTCTGTGATCTGTACAGAGTTTGCAGGTGCCACTGCCACCTCCTTTGCCAATGACCCCCAGAATGCGCATTTCAGCGCCTACCTGGCTGATCCCACTTCCCCCACCAATCCACTCAAGCTGAATGCTTCTTCAGTATGGATTGCTGACACTGGTGCCACTTCCCACATGACTCCTCATCGCCACTGGTTCCACAACTACCAGCCCTACGTCACTCCTATTCGTCTTGCTGATGGATCCATTGTCTATTCAGCTGGGATTGGCACAGTGCAGTTTCAGCCCAGGTTGGATGGCAAAGCTCAGAGGTTGGTGGAGTTCCACCAGGTTTTGCATGTCCCAGATCTCTGCAGCAACCTCCTTGCGGTTCTCCTGTTAGGATATTGTCTGTGCATCCCAATATGCCTGACATGGTCATTGCTATGCCTGGTATTATTTCCCTATTTTTCCTTATTTTGTTTGAGGCTGTAGAGCCTTGTTTCTGCTCCTCCTATGCTCGGAGTCCTGCTTACATAATCAGCAGTTTATCGGACTTGGAATTCCCTTGTGCAACCTCAGCTGTTGCACTCATCAAGGGAATTCCAGGTCAGTAGTTGTACACTTTGTATTTAGCTGTTGCACTCATCAAGGGAATTCCAG
>KV419497.1:5512-17978 GCA_001630475.1 Sistotremastrum niveocremeum HHB9708
ATAAATGTCCTTATAAAATATGCGGTCATCAACTTATCTACATGGTCTGACCCTCGCGGCCATGAATCTGTATACATATATAGGTTTTAGCTATGGATAGAATACCGCCGAGCTGATAGTAATTTAAGAGGCCGGGAACTGATACACGTAGATGGAATGCATATGTCAATGAATGACGCGTCCATCAAACGTCATTACATTCGCCTCGGCTTGGTCCTCGGCGTTGACCCTAATCCGGAGTTGAAATTGTGCGTCTGGTGTAGGTGTGTGTCTGGGGTTTCTGATTAGCGAGCCTCGTGCTCTCAGGTCCCTTTGCCTTATATGCCATGGTACTGGGGTGGCGGCTACTGTATCTCTTCTCTCGATCCAGCTCCCACGTCGCTCAATCCCAATGTCGAAAACCAACTCGACTCTTGTCTCGAGAAGACGCGATAGCAAGTCCAATCTGGACGTGTTAGCAGTCGCACTTCAAGATCCAGACTTTGTCCCTGACCCTCCTCTTCGATTTTACCGTGACGATGGTGCCCAAGGTATCCGGTTATCGGAGTGTAGGAAAGGCTTCGGTGCAGTGCGTAGCGGCACTTCCGTCTACTTTCCAAGAGGAAAATGGCGGGCGCCAGAAGTCTCCCTCTATTATGGGGTGCGTTACTAGTTCCGTGTCGGAGAGTCTCTGATGACATAGATTATAGTGGCCAACATGCTCCGAGAAATTGGACACTATCCATCTCTTTGGTCGTCCAATGAACTACATCGTCTGGGAACTATATTGGGTAACGCAGCGATTCATGAAGGCGAGTCTCTTACCTCTCTGCGTTGCCTCCACACTGAACTAGTGTTCAGCAATACAATGGAGAATCCACCAAGAAGACGATCCTGCAGCCCCTGACTGTGATCCCCAATTTAATGCTCATGGAGCTCAGAAATGTTGCACGGAACTTTTGGCAGCCTGTGTTTCTCAGTCTGGAGGATTACTCACTCAAATATCAATTCAAGCCATACGATATCTCTTCTTCGGACACCGAAAGTGGCTCCACCTCCCCTGACATCGCCGCCAATGCCTCCTCTCCGGTCGAGTTCACTCATGACTCGTCGTTCCAAGCTCGCACCGCTACTATCCCTGCAAAGCAACTAAGGTTTAACACGAGTCCAGGCAAAAAACAGGTACCCGCAGGTATACCTGGCAAGGTACCTGCTTACTAAGCAAGGGGCAAGTACCAAGTATCAACTTTTTGGAAAAAACACTGACCAAGCAGGTACTTGGACCAGGTACCTGCTGTTTTTAGTAGGGAAAACAGGCAGGTACCCAGGTATGAGTACCTGGTTTTGGGGTTTTTTCAGAGGCAAGTATGAGCTCAGGCCCTGAAAAAAGCAGGGAGGTACCTGCCACAGGTACCCAGGTATGGCAAGTATGGACTCGTGTTAAACCTTAAAAGCAACCTCCTCCTCGGCTTCGCATTGAGATTCCCTCAGGACCAATTGGTTCTATTAATCACCAGTCCACGGTCATTTCGCAGCCCTCCTGTGTGATCCACGATCATACAAAGCTCAGCTGTGCCAAAGTGGATGGGTGGCGGCTTACTTGGGTAGCAATGTGGGCACATCCTGATGTCTCCATACGTCAGCAGGATCTCAATCTCGAAGCTCCTGCTACAATGTCATTTGACATGGGTACGGTTTTTATCTTCGTCCAAAGCTCTTCGAGCCTAACAACGATTTCAGAGCATCTCACTCAAGTCAATCCCTCGATGGGTGCATCGGGTATTCAAGAGAATCCATCTGTGCAGGTGAGTCAAGTGCATACGGTCACTTCATGTCTGACATTCGATATTCAGATGGAAGACCAAAGTCAACACCGGGTGCACTTTCCCGAGCCGCTCACCGAATGGTTTAGCCCTCTTGTCACATTCGAACCAGGTCACTCGAACAACGTATGTGACCTTTGATAACATTCCTGTACCTGAGATTGATCTCTAATAATGCCCTCTCAGACCACGAAAGCGATGAAGTCGAACGATTACAATATGCTCGATTCGTTGTTCACCCCGTCCGCCACATTCGGATCAACCACGATAGACATACCGAATAATGATGTGAGATTCTAGTGTTGAAGCTTTTTGGAAGTCATGATTGATATGATCTCAGGCCATGGGAGGCATGACAGATGCTGAGTTGATGAGTACCTTGGTCGGCCCTTTCGGGCCCACTGGAATGGGTATGGAAACGTCAGATAAAGTATGTCCGGTTTGATTCCATTTCACCGCGCATACCTAGTAATGGGAATGACAGTCATCGTCTTCGGCCCTCGTGCCATCCTCCGTCTTTTCGATGGAGAGCTTCATGAATGCTGAGGCCTCTGGTTTATATGGGACATCCTCAGCTGAACTAGACGCACTGATGCAAATCTGGTATCCCAATCTCTGAAACCCACGGATACTTAGCGGTTGTCATTTCGCGTCGTCTCTGATTTCACGGTTTCTTGTATATCGGTATTTTCGTAGGGAATTGTGTACCAGCCTGTATGATCACGATGCCGATGTACGCGGCAGGAAATAGAAATTTGCTCTGGATCTGGAGCCTTACCATCTCATTCGGAGAGAGGGCTACGCGCCGAGTAGTCGGCCGGTGACATCGCGGTCACCAATATGATCAGGAACTTAAGCTTTCTGATAGCGAAGGCAAGGTGAAGATATTTGATTCAATTGCGTCTATTTATGGAATGCAACTACAGAAGTGTTCGATGGAAAGTTGCTACGAAGTGTCGCAGCCAGGGACTGCATTCGGATCACGCACTTCACACCTTGTTTACTAGTAATACGTTCACTCCATACAGACTGAAGTTCAATAAATATTTATCTCGCAATTGACAAGCTAAAGGACGGCTAGGTGCGCGACTGACCTCTTATTACGTCAATATAATATGCATATGTTGAGGTCGAGGATAGATATCATGCATTCCGTGGACGAAACTGAAGAGAGTACGGTCTGTCACCAATACAGTCGTGCAGATACAGATCACTTACTGCTGGATGATCGCATCGGCATTTCGACGATCTGCTCTCCGGAAGTTCACGAGATTGTTGGAGCGGCCGACACGCATCAATATGATCGAACCTTTCCAGGAACAACCAGAGTCAACGTAAAGGATGGATGGGTTCTGGCTCAGGTCGGAGTCCTCGGTGTAGAAGGCAGTGTAACGGAGAATATGGCCGTCAGTGTCGGTGACTGTGAGGATGCATTCGCGGACAGCGGAGTCGCATCCCAATAGCAGTTCGAGGAATGGAAAGGTGGGTGCCCAACGAGAGGTGGCGAGTTGCACCTCGGCCGGACTGGGCCGATTCTGAAAGCTCAGGTATGCACGACCCGTGAGCGTGCGAGAAAGCTGGGTGACAGTGAATAAATGGAGTATACAGAACGAGAAACGCTATCGCACCACATATTTTACTCCAGTCTCCCTGCGCTGGTACACCATCGTCTGACTCTGGAAGTAGAGTCGAGACGTACATGTAGGCCGTTCTTATAAATGTTGCCGGGGCATCGTCTCATTCACTGCCTGCTCAATGACCTGGGAGATTTGACGTTCGCCACTGATGAATAGACTCGAGTCGATGACGGCGAACAGGGAGATGAATGACGAAGCCAAACCGGCTACAGAAGATGGTGAATCAAGAACAGCCAGACGCCCATGCGGATTCGGTCACTCATCCGAAACCGATGCAGTCGGAACTCGGAGCCTTGATCCTCAGGCCTCAGGCCTCATGGCCAAATATAGACCTCTATTAACTGACGGTGAGATATTGCCAGTGTTCGTCGACTTCCCCCAACTCACCCTATGACCAAGAACAAGCAGAAATTATGCACCTGTTCTATTTGTGCGAAGGATGGGAAGTCTTTTAGGGATCCAATGACGCATGAGATGGTCACTGGAGCTTGGGTTTCCCCCACCACGTACCATAATCACCGACTGCATCGTTCAAGTACTCCTACCACAAAAAAATCGTCGGCTGTACCAGAGCCCACACTTCAACCGACAGATGTAAGTCTCGACTCATCTAGGGTTTTACTGGTTCTGATAATTGGCTACATAGTCCCGCTCTCCTGCGTTCACACCTTTTACGACGCTTCCTCAGAGCCAGATCCATGCGACCGTCCCTTCAGAGGTGCCAAGTCGGTCGAGACGACCCTCCACATCCTCCCTCTCCGCTGCGTCCTTTGCGAGCTCCAGTGACATTACTACGCTGATAGAGAAGCTCGAATTTGATTTCCGGGAGACTCTAGATCTATATACACCATCTCAGGAGTTAGTCTTTAAGAAGCCTCCGAAGCTCGGGACCATTTACCAATCCGCCAGTCTCGGGGACGCTCTCAACATCGGCCCATGTGCTCTGGATCCCCTTGCTTCTCAAAACAAGTCGCTCATAAACCTGGAGGAGTTTCTTATCGGTCTTCGCAATCAGTCGTCAATCCTTAAGGCGAATGCAAAGCGCCGAGTCCGTCGCAGGACGAAAGAATTGAGAAAAGAGATCATGTTAAGGATGCGCGAGTTGGATGAGAGGAAGCAGAGGGAATGGGAGCGACAAAGTGTCGAGACTAAGCCTGTCTCGGAGACTGATCTATTGATGAGAGATCTCGGTGCGAATTGTCGTTTACCTGTTTCGAAATACCCTGACAAATCCTAACATGCAGCGCACTTTCAAGATTCTCCCCTTCGCTCTTTCTCTCCGCTGCCTCTGGCGTGCCTTCTTTTCCTTTCCGCATTGCATGTACTATGCAACATCTCTCGCAATCAAATGTCATTCGTTGGGTGCATGTTAGAAACCATCCTCCTGATCGTCAGGCCTTATCTCTTCGAGTGCCCTCCTGATTGGATTGCATTCCTGCAAAAGCCGATCTCAGACCCACGAACTATTATCAGCGCGCTGCAACTGGAACCCGTGGTCGATACATTCATATGTTGTCCGACCTGCTTCGCTTGCTACACGGAAAAGGATGCACCTCGTCGGTGTACCTACCGATCTCATCACACTTCTCCCGCCTGCGACTCAGCCCTCTTTCAAACGAAGAATGCGAAGCAACCAGTGCGGAAGTATCGATATCAAAAGATGTCGTTCTGGTTGAAGCGGTTGTTGGCACGCTCCGACATCGAGGAACTCATGAATCGGAAGATCGTATCTGTCGGCGATAGACTGAAAACTGTTATGCGAGACTTCTGGCATGGAACAGTTGTGCAGTCTTTTAAGGGCCCTGATGGGAAGAGTTTCTTCTCCTCGACACAGGAAGGCCGATATACCTTCAGTCTGAACGTGGACGGCTTTAATCCACAGGGGAGCAGCCATTCGGGTCGGAGTGCCTCCGTCACAGCCATGTATATGGTTTGTCTAGAGCTACCGCCATCCTTGAGGTATAAAATCCAAAACGTATACCTCGTAGCTATCATCCCTGGCCCTTCAAAGCCATCAAAAGATCAAATCAACCGGCTACTCGAACCGCTTGTCACGGAGCTTCTCGTCTTCTGGCATTCTGGTGTCACTATCGCTACCGCTCGATGGAGAAAGGGCCGTTTGATACGATGCGTCCTTATACCACTCATATGCGACAAAGTCGGCGCGCACGAGGTCGGCGGATTCCGCAGTCATTCAGCGTCTCTATGCTGCCCATATTGCTATATTACCCAAGCCGAACTCGATAAGCTTGACACGAACTACCCTCTTCGGTCGTCTGCCGACCATCGAGAAGCCGCGGAACTTTGGAGAGATGCAGAGTCCGAGATGGAAAGAGATCTCATTGAGGCTGAATTGGGAGTGAGATGGTCGGAACTTCTTCGGTTACCGTATTGGGATCCAATCTGCTTCATGGTTATTGACTCCATGCACTTGTTGCTTCTTGGACTGATCCAGACGCACTGTCGTAACGTCTGGGGAATGGATGACAAGACTCCCGATGGTGATGGCACGGCCCCATTACCGCCAGACATCAGTCCACATCAAAAACAACGATGTCTGCGCATCGTTCGTGATCACAATCCGGAAGACATTGCGGCAAGACTGTCGCTTCCCGAGTTGAGGAGGCTGTGTGCTGAGCGAGGTTTGCGGTGGGGTGGTAGGCATAAAGCACCCCTGGCTCTTGCGCTGTTCGAGTGGGTCAGTCATCGCCTCATTAGTCTGGTATGAAGCTGACTGCGTTGCAGCGCATGGAACAGGATGGTCCAGAATGGGAATCATTACGCAGTCCCGTTGATATGACTGTCCTGCATTTGGATGCCGAGTTCGCTTTCGAAAACCCGAATCCCATGAAAGCTGTAGCTCGCTTGCGCAAAGGACCCCTTCAGTCCCTCTGCGCTCGGAGACAATTATCTCAAGCCGGAACCATTGAAGAACTTCTCAATCGTTTGAATACTTGGGTGGGTCCTATCTCAATATGAGAGCAAATCCATGGCACTGACAACACCGACAACACTTTGGAAGCATGCGAATAACCCACAGGTCATGTTTACTCCAACTTTCAAGACAGAGGAAGAACGGGCATTGAGCCATCCGCATTCTTATACAGAACTGCGCAAACTCGGTCGAATGCGCTGCGAGAAGATTTGTCAGTCCAAAGGCATTCCGACTACGGGAGCGTTCCCCGATCTCATCAAACGCATTATCGAACACGTAAGCCCTTCTTAGGCACATATCGGATCGCCAAGAGTGCGACTTATCATCGTTTCCAGCATCGTGGCGAACATCTACCTGTAGCAACCGGACTCGTCAGCAGTGTCACGAACGGGGAAAAAGTCCAGAAATCCGCCCAACAGCAATCAGTTGAACAAGTGCATGAGGACAAGAACGCTTTACTTGGAAGACAATCCAAGAAGAATTTAGCGAGACTCGGTCACGATCGACTATCCGCTTTATGTACGGAGATTGGCCTTCCAGAATCTGACAGTCTTGATGAAATGGTGGCCTCCTTGATGACCTGGGTAGGATACCCGCGTGCGATACCTCAATAATGTTCTCACTTTGTCATAGCGAAAAGATCAACGCCAGTCCCAAGGCAGCAACGCGGTTCTCGGTACAGAGACACTTCAAGCGATTTGGGACGATCAGGAGACAATCGTCACACCTTCTTGGCTAGGTCGAGCACCAAAGTATGCGGGAAGTGCCGCAACAGGCACCTTAAAGGCGGACGAATGGCGAAACTTTTGCTCCGTCTTTCTTGTTTTTTCCCTCATTAAACGCTGGGCCGGGTCAACCCCTCGACACAAAGAACTTCTTGAGAACTTCATGCACCTCGTCAGCCTCACAGAACTAGCGAGTTTGAGGAGCACCACACCCGAGATTATTGATGCCTATGAAGTCCATATTCTCGCTTATCTGAAAGGTCATAAGAAGTTATTTCTTCACAAGCACTTTGTCCCAAATCAACATACTGCGCTTCACTTGGGACATTTCTTGAAGCGATTCGGTCCTGTCCACTCATGGCGAGCCTTTCCCTTTGAAAGATACAACGGAATGATGCAGAGTATCAATACGAATTCGAAATTAGGTGGGATATTTTTATTTCATGTCTCTCTCGTGGCGCTCATCGTAAGCTATTTCCGGTATAGAGGAGATGTCGACCACATTCATTCGGTACTTCAGCATACGCAGCAACCTTCGGGTTCTCTTCGAACAACTGGGCGATGTGTCTTCCGAATTTGAGAAACTCGTCGATTCCTTCAAGCGTATCTTCCAGTCAGACGTCAGAGGAACACTCCTGAGCGATCTGTTGAACGATGATAATGAGACTGAGACCAACGTCGGAGGATCCAAATCTGGAAAACTCACCGATCACGAGTACGCATTGTTGCAGGAATCGGAGCGGCGTAGAAGTCCCGGCCACGTCACTCAGAATCACACGTCACTCCATCCACATTTGGGACCACTTGCCCTGGATAAGAAGGTCCTCAAACACAATTATGTCGAACATCACGGTGTTGAATTCCATACCACGTCAAGCTCTCATCGCAATAGTGTTATCCTCTTTCGAGCGCGAAACTCCACGAAGGCTGGTCTGATTGAGATGCTATTCACACATCGTGAAAAGCGCTATGCATGCGTCAAAACATTTCAGGAACTTTCCAAGACTCATGCCTCACTCGACCCATACCGCAAGCAAGGGCACTTCGCAGGCAAGCTGTATGGCGACGAACTCGATGACATCCCTTCTATCATCCCTGTAGATGACATCATCTGTCACTGTGCATATGCCCCTCTGGTGCTGACGTGCGGTTGTGCTTCGCATACATCTCATCTCCCATTCGATGTAATGATTGAGTGTCGTAGCAATACGGTTCCGACGAAATGGATATTGCCGTTGGACAGGGTAACTACTGCATATTCTCCTGACAATCCTTTGCTGACCCTTCTTCTATGTTCAGGAAGGAGATCTGTTGCACACAATAGGAACGCATGACACATCCAAATCGCAATCGACGTAAAGCATCTCAGCCGCAGAAACGTACTTGTCATCAAACCCGTCATGACGATATACTGTAGAAACGAGACTGATATTCATGTGTCTTAATCCACTGTACCGCCGATGAGTTCAACATCAAACGAGACTAGTTCTGCACCTCAATGGCATGAGAACCACATTCCGTGAATAAGGATTGCGATTAAGAGAGTTCCCGATCGGGCGAAGACTTGAACGACTTCACTTGCAGAGTCTCTGATTACAAACGATCACCACATCATTGAAGAGGCACGATAACATCGGTCGTATAAATATGTTTATATTATGATATATCTCTGGAAATGAACATCCCAGCGCACATAACCCAGATGCATGTCTCACAGCACATTTTCGTAATGGCGGTGCCCGAAAGCATTGAATTGGCGACTCAGATAATCCAAGGCTTGCACAATATGGAGCTGTAGGCAAGACGTGACAAGACCCACCGGCCCTGATGCAGGACAAAGTTGGTTTGAAGTGTCTAATTGATCACACGCACACATAGCCACAAGGTAGATGATAAGCAATAGTATCACGTAAAGCAATACCTCGGAAATCTGGTGGAAGATTCATCAGATACAGATATTGGCAGCAGGTTAAATGCTCACAAGCAATGCGACTATCTTGAAGGAACATTGACATTGAAGTGCAGTAAGTCGTTCGCTGGGGCGTATGTTTGACTGTGAACCAGAGATCAAAGAACCGCTACCTATTGCACTATATTCTCACTTACCGGGGAGAACCAGCTTATCAATGACTTCCAATCAAAAGTCCTTTCCATTTCTCCATTACCGGGCACAGAGTGAGGGGCTTGGCAACATGTATCAGGACGAGCATGCCCTCAGTGAATACACATACAGTACGATGTCGTTGTTGACTCCCAAATGCGCAATTTCAGTTGACTATCGACACGTGCAAGGGTCGCCAGGTATGACACCCTGGTAAGCTCTTTCTTAATAGACTGTGTAGTTGCGTCATCAAGAGGTTACAGACCAGAGAATAGACGAAAAGACTCACGGCCACAGCTTCGATAACGCCACCTTGAATTTTCGTAAGGATCGAGCATGAGAGGCGGTATAGGAACTTACCGTCATGGTTGAGATGTTCGACTAGACCCCGGGCTCGTGTCCAGACATTTAGACTACCGCGAGGACCCGCATTCATCACAACTATATCCGGGGTGATCAAGTGTACAGGCGTTTGAAGCGCTATGTCGACGTCATGTACTTGCGGACTCGGTAGCCCCTTGAGGAGAGAAATAGCAGTGAGGTAGTAGAAGCTGAACTTTCCGACGAGCAAATTTGTGACCAAGACCGTCGGCGAATGTGGATGATTATTGATCGATATTGAGCTGCCAAGCTTGAGTACGACTCCGGGCTCATTGAAGATATACGTACTCAGTCGTAGCCAGCGCACGGCTCCATAGCATGCACTCCTGTTCGTACGAAAGGCATCTGACGAAGTGTCACCAGAGACATGTGGGCAGTGGGGACTGCCTGAAGATCTTACAGGAGTGTACCGTCTTTGAATGATACGAGCAGGTAGGCGTCGGAGCAGAGGAAGCAAATGGAGACAACGTGTGAATGGAGTTCGGCTTCGTGTCTCAATAGGCGAGCTTGTTTGACCCAATTTCCTACCATAATTTGTGATGAAGCAGATCATATTATGCCGGATAGCTCTCACCTTCGCTACTCCGATTCCAGAGGATACAGCCCTCTGACAGACTACCGGAGACAATTACTCCAAGGCGTGTCGAAAATGCAATCGCCGTCAAGGGAGATCGTTGCTCTCGTCGTCAAAATACTCGAACTTCTTCAAGGCACTAGCGATCAAAAATTCAGCGATTGAAGACCATTGTGCTGTCTAGGCTCACAGTTTTGTATACGACGGTGACTAAGCTTCCGTCCGATAAACCGCACACAATGGTCCAACCAGAGGCCGAGGACGATATCCATTCGATGCAGAGTATAGAGTTTCCTAATTGGACTTCACAGGAAATTTGATCGCTGATCTCCCAGACAATTAGATTTCCATCATCTCCTCCGGAAGCAATGTAGAGAAAGCAACTTGAAAACGCAAGGCAGTTGATCTGTGAAGATCGGAAAGGAGGTGTCGTCCAATCGCAAGTGTAAGGCATACAGATACCACTGAACAAGGATGCGAATCAACCCCAGGGTGATTTCATGTGTGAGCGTGGTGAAAGCAGTCCTTGAGACCGTCGAAGAGGATGAGCGGTATTGGCTCCGTCATCACGCAATGTCATCCCATTCGGCGTCGGACATACGGAACAGCTTCCTGTGCTCCACTTCCAGTTCCCAGCTTGCTGCCCAACGTAAGGTCCACTTGGATGACGCGGCGCGGTGATTCTGAGTTCCTATGAGGTACCCGGTCATCACATTTTCACTATACCCTCTCGAGCTTAAAGGTCGCTTTATACAGTCGATTGGAATCAACC
Source organism: Sistotremastrum niveocremeum HHB9708 (assembly GCA_001630475.1). Lineage (NCBI taxonomy): Eukaryota > Fungi > Basidiomycota > Agaricomycetes > Sistotremastrales > Sistotremastraceae > Sertulicium > Sertulicium niveocremeum. The sequence goes on from KV419497.1 coordinate 16,440, forward strand.
ACCACGGATGCCCCAGAGTCAAGCCAATTGGCAAGCTTCCCCCCTCGATTTTATGGCTCCTTATCCGATTCTTATCTGTCTCCTCCTGCTTGCTTTCGTTGCTGGTGTCAGAAATGCCCACAATATCGAGTTTCTTCTGTGCACCGAAGCCGTTCGCGTCCTGCGCCGATGCCAGGCTTCTCTTTCAAAAGAAGAACGAATGCTGCGTGACGTTGAAAGCTGTCTCATACATGCGATTCGGTCTTCATTTCTGAAGAATAGCTCTGTTCGTGATCTTGCTCGATTCATTATTCCTGACTCAATTCTGTGTTCAGGACGATTGGCGAGATTCAGCACAGCGTTTGACGCATATCAGAACCGCAATTGGAAAGATCGTGCAGATGCAGACCCATCTTTTGCGCTTCGAAAACGGATTGGAGGAAGTGAAGCGATGTCGACAAGCTTTTGGATCGGGGAAGGTCAGACTCATGCTTCCCATACGACTGTCTACTGACGTAAAAAAATCAGGCCGTTGATACGGAAATCCTCAACATAGCCAACGATGTATCATATCTGACCCAATGCGTTAGCGATCCGCACAGCTCTGCGTCTGCCGAAATGTATCGGGTTGAATTATCCAATTATTTGAAGGACTTGGAAGGCATAACCGAAGCCAGTGCCGTCGGTGCCGATGACCCTGTCCATCATTTGCTTCAAGAGTTCGGTCTGACAGCCGTTGCAGTGGGTCCACAAAATGTACAATTGACATATTCTGACTCGCAATGCAGCATTCCAAGTCTCAAGTGCACCAAACTCAAGTCCCCTCGTCATCTCAAGGAACATTTGTACGCACGTGTTATAGACACAATCGGCAGGATTCTTACGTATCGTTTAAGCAGGAGCATTATCTAGCAGTACCCATTCTCTCTTCGTCTGCAGCGCATCCTTCACAAGGCTCAAACACGACGGAGAGAGCGGTGGAGGAACATCGTCACGACGAGCTCAGTCCTTTGGTCGATCCAAACCATGCCTCCTCCTTGCTTCACGAGGAGCCTATTCCGGGGATAACATCAGAAGACGGACTGGAAACGCTTCCACCGCTCGCGGCTCTCGCAGACTCGGACACGGACGACGACGATGACGTGGACCAAAACGATAACGACGAGGACGACTTGTACCTGTAGTGCAGTGATCTCGCAAACCATGGCTAACATATGTTCGCTTTTTTATTCTGCACGTAATAACAATCTTTATCTATTTGTAATGTGCTGGTCAGTCCGTTCGAGTTAGTGTTGCAAAAACGGATATTAAATATCGCAAAATATCGCATATCATATCATATCATATCGCAAAGTGATATGATATGTGATATCAGTATTCTGATTTTGGAGGTGATCATGATATGATAATATCGCCCTTCCCAGAATTTGCAATATTGCAAAATATCGATCAAAACTGATAAAAACTGAGGTCATTTTGGGGTTATCTGGGGTCATTTTGGGGTGCAATTTTGGGTATTTGGGGCTCAATATCTCAGTATATATCACCTTCCAAGTGATA
>KV419498.1:0-15663 GCA_001630475.1 Sistotremastrum niveocremeum HHB9708
GAGTTATCTGCGGATTTCTCAGTCAGCTTAATCGCTAGACTTACAAGTGGAGCCCACCGCGAGGGGCCCATTTTTGTGAACCATTTATCTGCTAATTCGTCGAGTTCCGCTCCAGCGCTTCGTGGTGTCGATTAAGTACGGAGGCCTAGACTTGTCCTTGCTCTGCAAACGCTTTTGAGTGTCGCACTTGTTCTTGCTTCACGGCAGTTACTTGGGCATTGCATCATTGTCAGGAATACCTTCCAGAAACGTCGTCAGCCAGGGTTGCAAGTCGTACCCGTGGGCATCGGCTGTATCCGAATCCGTCAGTCCATTCGCTTTGTTTATCCAACTCTTCTCGCCCCTCGCCTTGATTTTCCTTCGGGAATTTTGCTCTTTTTCAGGACTCAGGTCGAAAGAATACAAGAAGACTTACCCAGGTGCCGTTCGTATCACGGCGGTGGGGGTCCTTCAGCTCCCCCGTAAGTTTATTCCGTACCTAGTCCTCCTCTCATATTTCTGACGACATTTCCAACCCAATTCACACACGATCACGCGAGCGAGCGTTACAGGCTTATTTAGGCCTTTATATTCAAGACTTAGGCGACTTAGGCGACTTACCCATCGAAAACCACGAAAGCGACGGATCATCTGCGGATTCTAGCTCTACAAGCGAATATCACTTATCTCGACTTTATCTCAACGACACGCTCCCCTCAGACCTCAACGATTTCGACTATATCCCATCCTCCGACACTCCACGTTCTTCCACGCGTACTCTCAGCAATAATTCAAACATTTCCTCACCGTCCGAATCACCCTCCCTTCCAACCGATCTAATCACTCCATCCAACGTTCCTACCACTCAATCTTTATCCGACTCGCCTCTTTCGGACCCTCCTCCATCAGATCCATTCGAATTTGACCCAGGTTTATACGGGTTTCATCCAGCTGAGTTTCCAGACGATTTCGACGAACACAGTCAATTCACTACTTCTAGTCTGAACGAATTTGACCTCGCCGGTCTTTTTCCATCGCCAGAATCACCACCACCTACTCCCTTACACCGTCCTTCGACTCCTTCATTCATCATGGCTCAGCCCCAGATGCCCCTTCCTCATCTCAAAGAAGCTCCTTACTTCGACGGAAAATCACGTCATCTATCAAAATTCCTCGACGAATACGAAGCCTTGGCAACTCGTGCCGCTCTCACCAACGAGCAGAAATGCAAGCAAGTCATCAACTACGCTAAGACCTCCGAAGGCGATTTTTGGACGACTCTCGACGGCTATAAGACCAACAACTGGGCTAATCTCAGGATTGAGATCACGGCATCGTATCCAGGAGCTGGCGGAAGTGCAAGATATACCGTTGAAGATCTTCGGGACCTAGCTAAGTCCCAATCACGTCATAAGATCCGTCACACTGAAGCTCTCGCCGAGTACACCAGGCAATATCGTGCTATTCTTGGTTGGCTCGAAGCAAACGAAAAAGTCGGTACAGAAGCGCACAAATATTATCTTAAAGGCTTCGACAAGAAATTACGTGCCCATATCGACCTCCGACTCAAAATCCAATTCCCCAACAAAAGCCAGCGATCTATCTTCACCGTTACTCAGCTTTACAATGCCGCCAAAGTCGAAATCTCTAGCTCAGATCCCTTGAATACTCGGATCCACTCGCACAAGAAGAAGCATCGTCGCCATCGTCGCCATAGCCGGAGTCGTCGAGACAGCTCAGACTCCGAAAGCGAATCCGAATCTGAGTCCTCGGACGATGAAGATTCTAGTTCAGGTTCGGATGAAGAAGCACGTCATAAGAAGAGTCGAAAGAAATCAAACAAAGACAGATTGTCTTCGGCAGAATATGCCCCAGCTGAGTCATCGTCTATTATCAAGCCTGAGACCCATGATCACAACACTACGTTACAGCAGCTCATTGCTCGTATCGACCAGCAGTCTCAGGCGGCCCAACAACAGACCCACGCTTTCACAAATGCCATCGCCTCGCTCTCCAACGCCATTCGACCTACAGCCGCTCCTCTGGTATCGGTTCAGTCCTCGGTTCCTCTCAATACAGGCAGTACCTATTCTTTCACCGGTTGCGCGTTTTGTCGCCAAGAAGGTCATCAGATTCGGACATGTCCTCATGTTCAGGAATATATCCGGTCCGGTAAAGCTGTTCGAGACGCTAACAACAAAATAGCAACGCCTTCCGGAACTCCAATTCCACCCGGCGTTCGAGGCCAATCAATGAAAGATCGACTCGATACCTGGCTCACAACAAATCCCACGCTCCGAGCGCCCGTCATCGAAGCGCCAGCCACTCAACTTCTAATGTTCGACGCTTATCTCGATAGTCCAGCTCCGGTATACGCCTCTGCCAAGATTGAAGAGGTTCCTATTGGAACTACAGATGAGTCTGACGATAATATTGATTTGTTATCTGCTGTTGTTGCTGAATTCCAGGCGAAGAAGAAGGCCAATGCGAAAGCAAAAGACTCACCGTCCTCGTCATCGCCAAATACTCGAGCAAATCCCCAGCCAACTCCAGCACCTCAGCCACCATCCTCTTCCAATCCTCCCGTCGCACCTCGTCCCACAGCTCCTCGATTCAAGTATCAAAGTCAAATTGAAGACCCGGCCCTCCTCAGCGAAGTTATGGAGATGATTTTGAAGAACAAATTAAGCGAGATTCAGACAAAGCATTTGCTGGCGATAAGTCCTCCGTTACGTGCTCGGATTGTTGAACTGCTGAAGCCTCAAAGAATGGATTTAGCGTCGGTTAATCTTACGGAGCCCCACATGCATGGCGAATACGTCGTTGCAGACCACTCTCTTCCCCTCCAAGAAGTTGCTACCGTTGTCAACGGCCGATTTGACGAATGGGGCGTCCTCGACGATGGATCTTCAATTATTGTCATCAGAGAAGATCTATGGAAGGAAACCATGTTGCCAATCTCGCCGGCGCATGCGATGCGAATGGAAGGAGCTGATACGAGTAAAAGCGTGACTCTGGGAAGTGTCCAAGATCTCCGTATTACTGTTGGCGAAATCACCGTTTTAGTCCAGGCTCAAGTCGTCAAGAACGCACCCTTCCGACTCCTTCTAGGACGTCCGTTCTTTTCGGTTACTCAAGCAACTCGCAAAGATACTTCCAGCGGCGACTATCTCCTTACAATTTGAGATCCCAACCCTCCTCATCACGTCGTCACTATCCCCACTCGAAACCGTATCAACGGACTCTCTTTAGACTCGTCTTTTCGTCAAGGGAATTGAGTCGTCCCAGTGAGCCATTCCTTTCCCACGAAATGTTTTCTTTCGCTGTTCTCTCCTCGCCACAGAAATCAGAAAATCCAAAAACAATTTCTTATTCGTCCGACTCCCTTCCCTCTTCTTCGTCATATTTCTTGAAGACTTTGAATCCACATCTTGGCTATATTCCACAAGCTTTTCCAACTCTGCATTCGCTTCTTGATCAAGGTCTTTCATCTTCCGAACTCAGTCTACTCATACCACCAGAAAACCCCACAAAGCGAACCGGCGTCGTATATAAGAAGAAATACAAACAAGTCAAAAACAGAATCAAGCCCGTCGCAACAACTCTACCCGAAGAATACAAGATCGGTCGTAGAATCGACGGCAATCCTCTCGAAGATCTCCCTCCCCTTCCCACCGATCCTCCCCCTTTCACACCCGGCAAACGACTTACTCAAGAACGACTTGATGCCATGGAACTCAACAAAGACGGCTTTATGCTACCCGCTGAGTTGCAACTTCTACATCATATTCTGAAAACTAATGAGATGTACTTCGCTTGGGACGAAAGCGAGAAAGGGAAATTCAAGGATTCATATTTCGACCCCGTCATTATCCCCACCATCGAGCACGTACCTTGGCAACAAAAGAATATCCCCATTCCTCCCGGCATTCTCAACGACGTCATCAAAATTATTCGAGACAAAGTCGCCAGCGGAGTATACGAACCGTCTTCATCTTCCTATCGCTCTCGCATTTTCTGCGTCATCAAAAAGGATGGAAAATCACTCCGGATCGTCCATGACCTCCAACCTCTCAACGCTGTCACCATTCGCGATACCGGCGTCCCTCCTCATATCCTCGAAATAGTCGAAGAATTTGCTGGTCGTTCGGTCTACACCCTCCTCGATCTATTTGTCGGCTACGACCACCGTACTCTCCATCCCAAATCCCGAGACCTCACCACCTTCCAAACCCCTCTTGGCACAATGCGACTTACGGTGTTACCAATGGGAATGGCGAATTCGGTCGCTATATTTCACGGTGATGTCACTTATATTCTCCAAGATGAGATTCCTCATGTTGCACGACCCTACATTGACGATGTTGGTATCAAGGGACCTGAAACTCGGCACGAAAATCCAGACGGAACGTACAAAATGGACCCGAAGCACCCTGGGTGTCGAGTCTTCATGACAAAACACCTCGGCGATACATCAAGAGTCATTCACTTAGTCGGAAAAGCAGGAGGCACATTCTCAGGCAAGAAAGCTTCTTTTTGCGTACCTCAAATTGACTACCTAGGAAATACATGCAACTACGAAGGCCGAGTCCCCAACTCGTCGACTGTCCAAAAAGTCACCGACTGGCCCACTCCCACCTCTGTCAGCGAGATCCGTGGATTTCTTGGAGTCTGCGGAGTCGTTCGACTTTTCATTCAGAATTTCTCCGCTAAGGCTCGCCCCCTTGTCGATCTCATTCGCAAAGACGTCCCCTTCGTTTGGACTGAAGCTCAAGATCAAGCCGTCATTACTCTCAAACACGACGTCACAAATTCCCCAGCCCTCCGTCCCATCAATTATTCAGTCGATCGCGAAGTCATCCTAGCCGTCGACACTTCAGTCATCGCCGTCGGTTTCATCCTCTCGCAACTTGGAGTTGACAACAAGAGGTATCCTTCGAGATTTTGCTCAATAGCACTCAATGAAAGAGAGTCTCGGTATTCCCAAGCTAAGTTGGAATTATACGGACTCTTTCGTGCTTTACACTCACTCAAGCTTCATCTCGTTGGTATCAAGAATTTATTTGTTGAAGTCGACGCAAGCTACATCAAAGGAATGATCAACAACCCCGATATCGCTCCCAACGCTGCTACAAATCGATGGATCACCGGTATCCGCCTCTTCGACTTCACTCTTCGTCACGTCCCCGCATCCCGTCATCAAGGTCCTGACGGCCTATCACGTCGACCACCTGCACCCGAAGATCCTGAGGAGCCAGCAGAGGAAGCTGAGGCATGGCTCGACCGCCAACTTGAGTCTTATCCATTTATTTACGTGCCCACATTCACTCTTCACCCAGTCTTCTCAGCTCTCGATGACGAAATCCCCACCTCCCGCGAGATCCAAGATCACTTCCAACGCCTCGACGCCATCCAGGGCTACCTCACAACTCTCCAAACTCCTACCAATTTCGACTCCAAGGCCCTTCGCAAATTCCTCACCGAAGCATCAAGATACTTCGTCTATGAGTCAAAGCTGTATCGTCGAGTTAAGGATGGCAACCATCAGCTATGTGTCAAATCTAACGCACGACTACAACTACTCACCACAGCGCATGACACGTTAGGTCATCGAGGATTCTACCCAGTCCGCCAGACCCTCCTCAAACGATTCTGGTGGCCGAGTATGGCCGACGACATCAAGTGGTTCCTGAAGACGTGTTCGCAATGCCAGGCTCGGCAATTCATCCGCATCCATCTTCCTCCTACCATCTCTCCGCCAGCCACTCTCTTTTCAAAGGCCTACATCGATACTATGTTCATGCCGAAGCACCACAAGGTTCAATATATCGTACAAGCCCGTTGCAGCCTCACCTCGTACCCGGAGTATAGGATATTACGGAAAGAAAATGCTCGTACGTTAGCCGCATTTATCTTCGAAGAACTACTCTGTCGTTGGGGTTGCTTAGTTGAGATCGTGACGGATAATGGAGCAGCGTATAGGAAGGCACTGGATATATTGCAAGCTAAGTATCACATCAACTGGATCACAATCTCGCCGTATCATTCACAGTCCAACGGTGCAGTCGAACGAACCCACCGAGATATCCGCGAGTCGATCGTCAAAGCTTGCGACGGTGACATCTCAAAATGGCCTCAAGTTACCCCATATGTCTTCTGGTCCGATCGAGTGACGGTTAGACGCGCTACGGGTAAATCTCCCTTCGAAATGGCGCACGGTGTCGAACCCACTCTCCCTTTCGATATCACCGAGTCCACTTTCCTTGGCCCCTCATTCCGTCGACAAACCACCCTCAACGAACTCATCGGTATTCGTGCTCGCCAGCTCCAGAAACGTCCCGACGACCTCGCCAAAATGCACGAACAGGTACTCAAGCGCCGAAAGATGTCAGCTCAGCAATATTCGAAACGGTTCCATTCATCACTCCGCACTTTTGAATTCACACGCGGCATGGTCGTTTTGGCACGTAACATCATTCTCGACAAAGGCATTGGCAACAAAACCGAACCTCGATATATTGGCCCATATCTCGTTGTACGAAAAACAGCCGGTGGTGCCTACGTGCTAGCCGAACTCACCGGTGCAGTCCTTTCCACTCGTTTCAGTGCCAATCGACTCGTCCCCCTATATTCTAGGCATTCCAAACGTCCGGACGACGTCCTCATCATTCCCATCACCCAACTTTTCGAGCCGAACACCGAGTTTACTGAACAGGACCCTATGTTTCAACACCTCGGACCTCTCTTCGATGGAGATCTGACTGAGGACAGTTCAGATCTAAGTGATGAGGGGATGTAAGGTATCATACCTTAGCTCGTCGTTGAGTCCTTCATATTCGTCTTCGCCTTCGTTTTGCTTCGTTGAGCCCAGCGTCTAATCTCAACGCGATCACGTTGAGAATTCAAACTCCGACCTACGCCTTGTCGACTTCGTTTACCTTCATCGTCTCGACCACCTACTCTCCCTTCATCGTCATTCTTTACGTCTACAACATCCAATCTATCCATAACTCATTCCTACGACGTGCCATCCCGTCCCCATCGCATTCTCACGAAACCTCCGGCTGTCCCCATCCAGACTCGACATCGCCGACACACTTAAAATGGCAACCTACATTCCTTATTCCTCGACTCTCGTCTTTGAAATCACAATTCCACATGCTCGGTCATCGCATTAATCATCATTCCCACACGTTTCGACGTCACCTCCTTATAAATAGTCTTGTCACTCTCCCCAAAACTCCCCCTTCTCTGAAGGATCCACCATCGAAGGCCTCGAGCTACTCGTCCATTGGATATTGTGAAGTCTCCTATCAACCTGTCACTTGCTGCGCGGCCTTTTGTATTGAAATCATGTTGCTTCTCCCCCTCCTGTCACCGCTCATGTAGACCTTGGCCAGGTCAATTCTCTCACACATTTTCATTGGTTAGTTACTTGTATTCGAACTACTATAAGTACATGCATGTATTGACCGATGTAGAATACCAATCCAATCCCTCTCTCTACTGCTAAAACTTGTCTGAACTCAAAAATCAACAAAACTCCTTTTATTCTTTCTCATCCTTGGTTCACATCTTGTCGGCCCCAGCGTCGAATTCTTGGTTCGAGTTATCTGCGGATTTCTCAGTCAGCTTAATCGCTAGACTTACAAAGAGTGTCCAGGATCTGAGCAAGTGATGACGAACCAAAGCCGCCATTGTCACAACCTGTTTGTACTGTTCTGCCAACCATCTTCGTCCACATTCTGAGGGTATCTTCGACTTGCAATATCGGTGGCATGAGTTACACGAGCAAGCGAAGTAGACTAGAGGATGAAGTCAGTCACGCCACAAAGATCGTAGGCATTGAGAGAAATTTACTTGGCGGAAAAGAGCAGAGCTCTGTCAGAGATATCCACGCGACCCGCGATACACCCGTTGACGGAGCGAGGCGCTGACATGGGACAGGAGCCACAACGGATTTGTCCATAAGTGGGGTTCCAACTTGAGTTCAGAGTCGCATGGGATGAGGGAATGAGTTCGCATGATTTGATCTTCATGGGATTGAAATCAGGCTGGTCGAGGAATGACACAGACGGCGCCGATGGTCGCATTGTTGCTCGTAGGATTGTTCAGATCTACGTTTTCGGTCTCTTCAACGCTTTGGATCTGGATAATCTGAAAGAACGTACTTAGGAGATTAGGACATCTCGATTTTGCTGGAGGTTGTCGTCAAGCGCGTGAACCAATGATGTCTTGCGTACGCAGAACATCGATCTCATCAGAAGTCATCTGCAGTCGGCCTCGACGTATCTCATCATTATGAGCGCCCAGGTCTGGCCCTGCCCAGCGCAACAGGTTTAAGTTTGGGTGCAACACCAGGAAATTTGACATCCCAACCTGCATCCTGCTCGCCGACTCGCACAGTCTCAATCATTCCCGTTTCCTTCCCATGCTCACATTCAAGTCCTCCATGTTCATGATCTTCCCATTGGGGACCTTCGCGTCTTCCATAATCGCATGAATCTCACCCACAGAACGTTGAGAGGTCCATCCTGAGATTGCTTGTTCAATGGCTGCTTGACGGGTGACGCGCGGTGGTCATTGTGCACGTACGAACGAGTCATTCGCCTCCGATATGAAAGGCTAGGTGTTAAACACGCTGATACGGCGGCTTCAAAAACAGTCCAGGTAAAAAGGCTTTGGATCCCCACCTTCAATATATCAGGTGGCTTTTGCACCTGGTCATAAAAGCTCAGAAATCAATCTCTGGTGGTTCTTCACGACGGTCATGGAGTGCCCACGATCTTGCCGCTAACATAGAATTTCTCGCTTGCCAAAGTAGAAGTCAACAATGATAAGAGCCCGAAATCTGTCTTGATGCACGTGTCGCCTGAGATAATGATCATCAGCCACTGATAGAGAGGTATGACATCCGATTGAGCGCACCCAGTCTGCTTTTTGAGGAGATCATTCAGAAGCAGGTTTCCTATATCTTCGGCATATCAACCAAAACTCCTCCCTACATAATCAGTCGCACGAACTTCGCTTTCTCTTTCAACGTCAATAACGTCGCGATTGCAAGGCCAGCAGCAGAAGGCCTGTTTGCATATAGAACCTCACTGCCATTTCTGTCATTGTCCAATGGTGCGCGATATCCTTGCCCGAGAGGGTGACGCCATTGACGCAAGGCTTTGGACACTGGAGGCAACAGTGAGGCTTGAGTGAAAGCAGGATTCGATCGCTCTTTGCCGACGAACACGACTTGGTCGAACTGAAGCCAGACTCTGGAGTGCTCAGTGCCAGCATCCCTGTGCCACGTTGCCACGTCGCGTTCACAGCGTCTCTATGATAGCATTCATTCATAATGTTTATTCTGGTATTGCTTGAGGTATTTGATAACAGTAACCCAACCATCGATCCTGACGGAATGTCAGACTCGCCTTCCGCAACATTGAGCCCACTTACTGAGAATGACTCGAATGAGCATCTCCCTTCCTACCTCGATCTCAGGACTGAGAGATGCGAGAGGTTTCGAATTTTGTTGTGCGGCAAATCTGGCGTCGGGAAATCATCTTTGGTGTCGAAAGTCTTTGGTGAAGGGCTTCTGGTGCGATTGTCACCCTTTGTGTCTTGAAATTCTCTGAAGATTCAATAGGATCGCGAAGTTTCTGACTATACTGTAAATCCGAAAAACTTCTCGATCTTTCCTTGAAATTCACTCCAAATCAGCCGGGCGTGCACGACATCGACCATGAGATCACCTCCGAGCAAAATAGAAGAGTTATCTTACATGACAGCCGCGGTCTCGAGAGTGGATCCTCCGAGAACCTTGATACGATTCGTCACTTTTTAAAAAGAAGACGAAATGCGGGCCTTTCGGAAAGGCTTCATGTCATATGGCGAGTCCTGCAGTCGCTCTGACATTCAAAAATTTGACATTGATACACAGGTACTGCGTTGAGGTACCTACATCCGGAGAAAGACCATTCGAGGGAGGCGACATCCGCTTTTTCAAAGACTTGAAGAAGCAGGGAAAAGGTGGGTGTACTATCGCTCAATCCACACAACTCTAAGCACCACACGAGCAGCGGGAGCATCAGTTATCATCGTATTCACCAAATATGACAGATTGCTATACAGCGAACAAGATCATAAGCAACAGGATCTCATAGCAGAAGGGGTCCCACCACCGCAAGCGGCTCGATCCGCAAGGGAAGCGTCGGTTACTCTGGCCAGAGGCAAATTCGAAGCGTGCCTGCAAGTGATGAAATCCGAGTTGCCCAAGATTTGGGATGCTTATTGTAGAGTTTCGAAAGACGGTGAAAGCATTGTCTTCACATTTTCGAGTTCGAAGCTCTTATCAGTGACATGAACATTTCAAGACGCCAAGTCCATTCATGAACTGATAGGCTGCACAACCATAAGTTTGAAACAGTCTAGCCAGATACTTTGGGCCACCGCACAGAAACACGACGTTGGTTTGAAGCTATCCGGATCATCCCAGTGAGAAACTCGATAGACTATGGATTACTGACAGCAAGATCTCATGCAGCATAGAGCCTCCGGAAATTGTCGGTTCCTCTATATGGCTCGGATATGAATACATGGTACTCATTTGCTGTTCAACAGTCGAACTCGAAGAAGAGCATGGGTCGTTCTCATCTTCGATGCATAGAATGGGCACTCGATTGTGGGGCACCCCTGCCTCAATTGGTAGGCGATTCATGAGCTTGTCAAGCCAATGCATACCATTCAGTAACCCTCCGTAGACACGTCTTTGGATAGAAATGTGGCATCATCGGTCAGGTAAGATGTTCATAGTACGTGGAAAAGATTCACCCGTTCTGAATATCCTATTCCATAGGGTTGGTCGAAATCGTCAGTTACGCCATGCGCAGCGACGTTCGTTGCTGACGGTGTAGTTCTCAAGACCATCTCGGAGCCTTGTTCGCTAGCGCTATCCCGTTGCATGGAGTCCGGAGAATCACAACACTAAACGTCCTTCGCTTGATACACCGAGACATCGTTCGCATTTGGAACTTTTCGGTCAGTTGTATCTCAATATCCAAGAGCCCTGATCGTGCTTACAATTCTATATCATAGGACCCAGAGGGTGTATGATCTTCTCTGCTCTGGATTTTGTCGCAAATTGACGCTTGCCTCGTAACAGGTTCTTGATGGAGCGCTCTTCCGGCGCTATGTCCGTGCTCTTTTCGTAGAACCTTTAGTCTCGCCGGACCTAGAAAGTCCTTTGACTCGCGGACAAGACAGCCCTCTAGGCGACAGCTTGATGAATTTCATGATGAATCCAACCTTAGTACAAGGAATATCCACTGCACTGAATGCGGCAGGCGCTATATTGAATGAAATCGCATTATCAACTCCAGCTACAGCAAGAATTCTCATGGCATATGTCGCAAGTAAGAAAGAGTACTGTTTGCCGACGTGAGCTCATGGACTGCAGATCTGACTTTGGGTATGGAAACCTTGTTTCATATGATACAGCGAAAGGAAATTGTTGTTATCACACGAACTATTGTCGCAGAAGCATACGACACGTATTACCGCTCTCCGACATTGAAAGAAGTGAACATGGCGGTGAGAGATTATATAGGCGATGAAGAGGTACGTCTTATTCGGTCTATCTAGGATCACGCTCATGGAGGCTTCATGGATTGTGCAGGTTTTTAAAGCTTTTCGAAGAGATAAGGCCGCGCAGAAGGTGAAGGATATCATTGAGAATTGTAGATGCGTAAGTTACACTACTCCGATGAAAGTATCAATATCTCAGTTGTTTGGCAGATACCACCAGAGAGGTTTTAGTGATCATAGAACGGAATGAGTATCAATCATGGCAAGAGAATATGGAATACTACTATCTTCTCAAAAGAAAGCCGATATCGTGTCCGAGCGAACCATATCAATGACGAAGATTGGAAGGAGACTGTAACATCCATCACTCCCAAACAACAGCCTAATGCCGGCGAGGGTAGTCGCAAGGTCGCGCGCCAATCTCTTGGCGGCGATCAGTACTTGAGCAATCATTTGTCTGACGCCCTACGATGTTCGAGCTGGCGCGGTAGAGACTAATCGTCGGTGGCTCCGAAGGCTGAGAACCTGTTTGATCTGCGCCAGCAATCGCGCCAGGTAACAATGTGAGATGATGATTAGTCGGTTGCGGGCCAGTATGTAGACCCGGTAGATTGATGGTGAAAATCGGGTAGGAGGGATTACGAAAAATCAGGAACATGAATGGCAACAACGCCAAAGCTACGAAAAGGAAGGGCTGAGAGGAGGATGTGAGAATCGTGGTGTTCATTTTGAGGAACGTGACAAACTTACAGAGATTTTCAATCTAAAGCGCGCTTCAACCTTCTTCCACATTTGGATCAAAGTCTTGCCTGTGAACGGAGGTAACCAGCGTTGGGGATCCCCATCCGCAATCTTATCGCCTGTAATCGTGGGTCGCATCACTATGGTCGATCGCCGAAGATAATCAGACTTGCCTTTGAGGACCCCCGTCTAGATCGCTGGGCATTTGCAGTCCCCAAGCCTACTTGAGCGAGTCGAGTCAGTCGCATCGTTTGGATTGGATGTGATCTTGGGTGTGATAGGCAGGGACAAGGTTTCGTCGATGACTAAGCACCCGATTCGGTTCGAGGTTAAGACCACCCTCAGTTCTTGCTTGTCGATAGCAATTTGTTTGAGCAGCATTATACCTGAAGAACATTTATTGTCAGAACGACAAAAACCATCAAGTTTCAAGACATTACCTGAATGCCGCACGGATCAGCGCATCGGAGAGTCGATCAAAGTATCACCACAGATCATTGACGGATGTCAAGAGCTGCTGCAGGCAGGAAAACATGTGGAGGATGCGCATTGAGTGTCACAAGACATTTCCGAAGCCTTGAAGATCCGGAATGGCGACGACAAGGAATTGAGAGTCCCGGTTTAGGCTCCCCACGTTGAGACGTATTGGGATGTACCATCTTTTAACGGAGCAGAGAGTTCGAGCTTAGTTCGGAGTGGTAACCTGGTAGCAGATTTGGCGTTCTTCAAAGCAATGAACGGTCCGCGGTGATCAAGGAAAATATATCCAGAGATTCTTGAATGTATACTCGGAACACCGCAATGGGCGTTTAGATCACGGACTGGCCACAGAATCATTAGCGTGAGGAGCTTTATTCATATGACTTTCATGTACGTGCTCACGACTGTTGATCATAGACCATCTCCGCCTCCGATTATAGGATACAATCCACTTCGCTCGAACCTGGCGAGCTTATCCCGGAGCTGGGACCGTCAGGCTATTTGTTTTCGTATTGGGGAATGCGCCGTCCTGGATGATCGAGTCGCCTTGACAGATCTGTTGACACAATCATCCGCCGAAAGGGTAATGACAACTCTTTATGAACGGAGAAGGCTCCGTGCACTAGACAGCCTGCAAGTCTCGTCAAGACATGCAGGACGTGTCCAGTGATTGCGATCGATGGTTCGTAGGATACAGCGCAACATCACGAACACAGCATCTATGAGGGTTCACGAATCCGAGTCTGCCCTTCTGGAAAGAGGCAGGGGCAGATCTCTCGATATGGTCCAACAATGTGACCATGTAATTGGGCGATGTGAAGGCAAAGTCGAAGTCGACTCCTATATTGAAGAATCACGTTGGTCATCATTTGTAGCTCGGAGGGAGAAAACACTGACATGATCAAGATTGCCGCCCGCTGTTCTCTTGCGTTGTCCCCGATCGTTGATGATATGCCAGAAATGCGCCTACGGTCCTGAGCGCGACACTTCGCTCTGCTTGTGACATCCAGGTAGAATTTGCTACTAACGAATAAGGTTGCTGCCGTTATCGAAGGGGATGGGGCCACAGAATAGAGGACAACACATGGTAGGTTCTAGTGCTTTTCGGAAAGGCGGTGGGGGACGTCGGGGAGAGTAAAGGCCAAGATTGGAAGAGAGACTGGAAGGGGAAACCGTGAGGACTATCATACTGGTGTGAATCAGCATGGCGAGTCGGAGCGGCGGAGGACCGACTTACGGGAATGGACGGATGATGAGCTAAGGATCGTAGTACGCTGCAGAAAAGTCGAAGCTGACATTGATCAATCTTCTGAAGAAAGATTTACGTCAGGAACGTACCTGAATCTTGAGAGTCATTGATTGAACTGCGGGGCTTAGATTTCTGGTGAAGAATCCTTGGAAGAATCACGCGTTTTCGGCGTTCTCAACCTGCCCTCTTCAAGTTCTACAGGTATGTCGACACCTGAAACTTTCCTATGTGGTAATTCTATCCATTTTCCAGAGAAAGAGAAACAGTACTAGTACTGAGCCAGAACAGCGAAAAGCTGAAGATAGCGAAGCGTGCGATTGAAGGCTTTGCCAAACAACACCAAATACTACGCGCTTGAGGTTTCTCGTCTCGTCCCAAAGCTGCCAAAGATTCAGAGGTGGCTTGGCTTGTGCTTCGCTTTACATGTCGATTGGCTATGAATTTAGATATGCCTTGCTTCTTTCGATATCTCTGGCCAGTTTCGCTCCCAATTTGCCGTCTGTGCGTCCAGTCGAAAAATCCACGTCCATCGTGGTTGAGGACTATAGATTTGAAACCTAGTGTTCCGGTTTCGGAGGTCTACCTCTTTGTTGGGGGATGGCCTGACAAAGTGCGTTCAGTTTCAGACCGCGTACCAACAGTCCAACATAACCTTTTATTTATTCAGCATCCCCCAAGTCAAGGATCTTTCTCAGCTCTCGTGGCTGCTTCTGCAAAAGCACAAATCTTCATCCAATCGATCCTAACTACATTAGAACCTACGGGCGACGGGATCGATATCGACTAGTAGGTACCCCTCTTCTCTCTTTCGTAGTCATTATTCCTCATCTCCTTTTCCCAAAACTTTCTGATAGTACCCCGCTGCGTATGATAAGGAAAGAGTACCGGCTGATCAAGAGACTATTGCCATTTCTATAGCTCATGTACAGGTTCGCCTCCTTCCCCGTCTTCCCCTCTTCGTATCATTGGACTGATCTGTGTATACGGTAGGCTGCGTCCAAGCCGCATGCATATGAGCTTACGTTGTCAGTATCCTCCCCACCGTAATCTCGCTCACTCAAAAAGACATCGATGACGGCGGCACTTGGTTCTAGCACTGCACCCTCGGCAAACTGGCATCTCCAGCATCTCGATTTTCCGAATCTCTCCAAATCTCTCCAAATCAACAGACGGGGTTGATGCCAAGTGAGTTGAGTCCTACTGTATCGGATGCATTCTCTCTCACTCTATCGGATTCTCATTGATCCGTCTCATCATCAGACGAACAATTCTGTCTCTGGATCTCAAATGGAAGTAAAACTCCTGGCCCACGGTCAGAAGACTCGCGACATGGATGTTCAGCCGGATTGAGACCGTGCTTCTTGATCCGACTGCAAATGCGTTTTAATATGAGATTGCGACTGTCAAATATGACACTTGGCCCTCGTACGTCTCTTTGCTTCTCCCCGAGTCATCTTGGAGTTTTGGGAGCTGACGGTCTCTTGGTTCGTTTTTTAAGGAATCAAAGCTGGAAATACTAGTGGTTTGGTTATGATGACCTCGAATCGTTCGCTGAGGAGATAATCAGTAAGCTCATCTCATCTCTCCCTCGTTGTTCGATTCTTGATACATGAGATAGTGCGAACGATTGTTCTATATGA
>KV419501.1:0-13468 GCA_001630475.1 Sistotremastrum niveocremeum HHB9708
ACATCATGACCACCTGCAGACTACTGTACCACAGCTTCCACAAGCCAGCAAATAAGCTACAACTCGTATTGCCCGTTAGGGTTGCACCTCTAGTTGATGCATCCGGCGTCCCATGCTGCATCCTCGTCGATTGCGAAACACATCCTTGGGGCGCTGCAGAATGGATCCTAAGGAGCAACTCCATTACTATCGGGCTTCTACTTCTGACACCAAATCCGAGCTAGCGTCTCTCTCTTGGTCTCTACACAACTCCGGCCGATGCATACTGCAAAGATAGCGATCGTGCCCCCGTTCCATTGTCAATGTGATCAAGTGCTACTTTTCCGGTCAGCGTGCCTATGAACTATGCCATTTGATTGAGCTTTAGAACACTCGCTTCACGATGGGCCACATTGCTTGCGCGCCTGGATCTCAAAGTCTTCTCTGGTCCTCGTGAACTCTGGCTCCCACGCAGATGCCCTTCCATGTCTCTTCTGAATCTGATGCCCGATCCCGTCTCATCGTATTCTTCGGTATCAAGAGTCACCAGTTGTACGTGCAACCTATTGTCAAACAAAATCCTAGAAGAACTCGGCCTCTGTCTCATCATCAGTGCTGGCTCTGACATCCGAATGGTCCAACTGATTCACATAAAATTGTCTCGCCTGTGTATACAACTTGAGCATCTGTGACTTGGAATATGCCCAGAAACTCAAACGTGCTCCCTGTCTTACAGATCCTGATCTTTATCCTCTATCTGTGCCTACGCCGTATGCTAATACTGCACCGATACACTGCCTTGTTGAAACTGGCGATATTCTTGATCATGAACAATATTTATACTCTATCCCGCGTTGCTTTGTTCTCATTGGCTCAAGGGCCAAGGCTACGATCACTGATCTGAATGGATAGCAGGGAATCAGCCGGTGATTGTATTTGTAGCTCTTGTGTTGCCAATATATATTCTATTCTATGCAATGTGTGAACTATAGACTATAGTACTAGCCTCAGATACCGCGGAATATGCTTGGATACCGAACATCTATACATCATGCTGTAGGACTTGCATGGGGCTATGATGTGCTACAGAATGCATCATAGGTCTTGGTGGGGGCTACAGGCGGTTACATAAATAGGGGGGCGTGCTTTCGAGCTACACAACTATAGGGCGCTACTAAGGTCGCTGAGTTGATGGAAATTCACTTACTCGATGTAGGGGTAGAGCAAGTTTACACCTAGTCACAAGTTGGACTCCAATGCAACCCTATACTCGACCAGACAGGATCTTTCTTTTCTGGATAACACCGGATTCGATCTGTAATGCTTTGGATCCTACCGATCATTGATGTTCCCAACAGGCTGTGATCTTTTAGTAAAATGATGTACAACAAGTAAGGAGTAGGAAACGTGTGCTTGGAGTTAACGTCGATATTGCGCTCATAATGTATCGAAGAGGTTGAGCGGGTACTGTCGTACAACTGAATACACTCCGGTCTCCGCGGTCAGCATTATGGTAAGCCCGGTTATATGTACAGGAATAATTCTAAATTTGGTTGGACGTAGTCTAGTCGGAACCGCAATGCGATTCTGTAAATCAACGTACTAGTAATCAACCCGAGCATCAAGTTCAAACCGAAAGGCTAAAGCGCTAAAGACTCGGCGCGTGGTCAGGCCTACCTGTCGGGCGATGCTAGATTTGGTCGGCCCTAGTAAATCAATGACGTCCCCTCAACGATCTCCCCAAAGAAAGAGCCGAAAGAGCCGAGTTTTCGGCCGCACAGCCGGGTCAATGGCTCATGGCTGGTTCAGATTGGGTTCAGAGGGATCCTTACTGCTCATTCGTCAATCAGCGTAGCTACATCGTAGAGGCAATCTGCTCCCACAGCAGGCATAGGGTGGATGAATCAGTGCATAAATTCTGAAATAAACTTGTAAAGATAAATAACTTCTATCCATTGGGATCAATGGATAAAGCCTGAAGAATCTGCTTACATTACAGGTTTTTTCAGTGTAAAAGCCGTCTTTGCAAATAATTCAAGGATCTTACAGAATATATTTCACTGAATAAATAATGCAGTGCTTATTTATCTCTACATGATATTTTCAAAAATTTTGCGCTGCATCATCGCCCTCATGCCCGCAGTGTCCCGCACTGGGTCACACGTGGGTATTTGCGACATACTGTGCGGGCAGTATACATTAAATATGATTCAGTCGCAATATTGATAGATATTGACAGCCATTATAGTACCCCTGAGGCATTTCCCTCACTCTTAACCGACCTTGTTCAGCAGTGGATCAGCATCGACTCATTGACCCTCATCATATCTGAACGTGGACCATTTCCCTCCATCGCGGCCCACAGGCCCCCATTGCGAATCTGGTCCCTCATCGCTGGTCATTTTTTGCACGATTTGCCGACGCAGTTTCGAGAGCAATCGGTATTGAAGTTGGGCGTACGGATCGTCTTTGATTGTCTCGCGGAGTCCCGGCGGTCTTTCAGATGCATCGTCCTGCGTCATATACACCTTGAAACTGAACTATGGTGATGATCGACCCGGAAGATGCATAGTCGTGAACTAGAAGAATTCTCGAAGGTACATGAAAGAAGTGGCCCGGATGGTTGGTTTTGAAGTCGTTGACGTACCAGAGAATGATCACATAAACAAGAAGAGACATGCATCCATTACAGAGAAATTTATTGTAATAGCAAAGCAAGCCCAAGTGCTTTGTTTGCCAGGCAGAAACATCGACATGATGGATGGTGTATCGGGTCGAAATGAGCAGTGAATGGGACGAAAGTTAAATGAAAATTAGAAGTTTGGCAAAGGCATCACTCCGTCGAATGAACTCTGCCAAAGTTTCGATTCCATCTGATTCACCAAGCAGCTGCTAGCCTGGACCCTCTCCACGTTCTTCATCCAGCTTCAGAAAGGGAGGAGGGGATGTCATCAGGTAATACAGATCCAAAGAGCATTGAGATAAAAGGTTATACATGACGGCGCTATAACAAGATACATGCCGAGTGACAGGCATCTCGGGCTAATAAAGTTCTCTGAACCCAGTGAATACAGCTCCTGGCCAATGACAGCATTACGTGAACGTGCAACACCTGTCTCTCATGGCCTGACTGGAATATCTTGATTAGTAGCTTTCCTTCTCTTCCCACCATTGCGACTTGTTTTCACCCGACGTAGGATCCGAGTCCTTAAGTCGATGTTTCTTTTCCTTATCTTCAAGTTATCCTTATCATCCTTGGAGGCGGAAAGTAGCCTCAAAAGAGCGTTAGAATGTTGAGATGTTTGGGGAATGGTAGAGTGGACTCACTGGGTAGCTGTGATACACTCCGTAAGGTGCGCGACGGTGATCTTCTGGATATGTTTCTGGTCTGCTTTGAATAATACCTTGCCATGCCTTTTCCATGACATGAAGGAGGATTGGGAGTCGTTATCAATGAGGTCCAGTAAGGCGTTACGATGACGCTCTAAAACGCTGCCTCCTTTTATCCCCAAGCAGACACAGACCTGTACAGTCGTACAGGCAAAGGATACGTTGAGAACTTTGATATGCGCATCAAAGGATCGTAGACCAAGAAGCGCTCGGACGGTGATATCAGAAGTCCAAGATGAAGGGGAGTAACAGTGGATAGGAGGAAGGGAAGATGATATACGAAGGGTGTGGGTACAATCTCGGAAGGTGGGACGCTTCATTTCCTCAGGAGAGGGCTTGTCCCATACTACAAGCGTCACAGGTCGGGGAGATGTGAGCAAGGGATCGACGATGTCTTTGCTGATGAACAGCCAGGTGTGTTTGCCCAGTCCATGCGGGATTTGCGCTACAGCATTGCCTTCCTGGAAAACGTTAGAATGAAGATCATGGTAACGAGATGGTTGCGACATACGAACAGCAAGCTTTCAAGTTTCAGTTTAATGGTGTACTCGTTTCTGAAGCAGATGGAGTTGAGGGTCTGTAGCAGCTCCTTCTGCGACCCAACGATATCGGTGCGAGGGCGAAAATCGATCAGAGATCCGGGGACCACTGTACACTGTTGATCGGTGAGCCTGACAAAGTTGTTCTTAGGATCGTGGGGCATGGGTGAAGGTATCTCAAAGGCGCAGATAGGCTCAGTGATGAGGTGTGAGTGGAGAATGCTTGCCAGAAAATGGTGATCTTCGAGAAAGGTTTTGAAGCGGCTATCCAGACATCCAGATATATAAATTATTTCTCTGATATCATAAGACCACAAGAGGGTGCCAAATGAATGGATATACCTCTCACCTGCGAAACTATACCTAGGTCCGGCGAAAGACCACATTGGTCGAAAATAATATCCTGCAGAGTACAATTATCACTCAAGGGCAAGGAAATATAGCTGCATATGAAACATGCGACGCAGACATCATGTAAGATCCGCAGATAACTCGATGCTGTATTCTGGTGATCAGTGATTACATCCGAATGAGGTCTGACCCTGCAAAAAGACAAGGGGTAGAAGATTTCTCGGTGTGCTCGGGTGTAGTGATATGAGATATGTCACTTCATGATTGAAAGTGAATGCAATCAACGCCATTTGTCTTCGGCCACCGGTCGTGGTAGGCATTGACATCAGGGTCAGCGCCTCGAACGAAGAAATCTGTCGCGACGTTTGAATCGCAGGCGTAAATGTAACGTCTTGCGCGAGAAAGCCAGTCAGTGGTAGGTCCGGTCTGCTCCCATAGGTTCGCATTGATTCATTATTTGTGATCGTCAAACATCAGAACAAGTACAGTGAACTGTACCGCGCTCAGAGAGGTGCTCAGCGCCGGAAGTTGATGGTCCGGATGGAACCCGGAATTTTTGAAGATGCTTCGATGCGCACCTCTGCCCACTCGCTCTACAGGCTTCGGGGTCTCGGCACATCGCTGCGATTGGTACTCGTAGGTTGAGCCTTATGATCTCCCCGTCGATATATCTTCAGTAAGGGATACCGTCATGTCAAGCCGCGATAGGAGCGGATCAAAGACACCGAGCTCGAGCTTCAACTTTATTTATCTTCTGAGGGCTTCTCTGACGCAGGCAGCTCCAGCATTCACATCGCAAACTTGATAGACCATTTCATTCTCTACCTGCCCCTTCCGCTGCCTACCGTGACAAACCCTGTCGCCGTAATACGAACAACGCCTGTAAGGTATACCGGTGCAACGTCGGTCAACGTTCAACGTCCAATATCCGGCGTTTGATAATCGGTTCACTCTAAACACACACATAAACACGGATCTCGTTGTAGCCGTCAGGGGACGCTACTGGGACGCTGTGGTCCAGCCGTTGCGGCCTCTCGGATCTTGTGCTGCGTGCGCTGAACGTGCTTCGTCTTTTGCTCATGCAATTGTCGTCCTTGATCGCCCTCTCCTCTCGCCGATGGTCTTATTGTTCGGTCAGATGCACACAGTGAAGTAATTGTTCTTCAGCAGATTTATATGGCCTCCGACTGCCTCTCCATACCCAATTACAGACTATCAGCAATTCGTCTCCCTTAACTCACTACACCTTAACCTACTACGATCCTTGCACTTCTTTGCGCTCGCCAAATGCATTATCAACAGAGTCACAAACTCTCTGGACATGCCGATAGCATCAACGCGTTCGCATTCAACCTCGACGGCTCCCTGCTGGCCAGCGGAGGTATAGAATCTTGTATCGTTCCATCATCTATTCTCACCGACTCTGACAAGGCGACGACCAAAAAGTTATTATCTGGAGCATGGAGGAAGTAACCCTCTTCCAGGAGCTCCATGATATATCTTGGGGACAGATTACAACGATTGTCTGGTTGGGCATAGATGCGGAGGGCCGCGAAAGCATCGTTTTCGGATGTGGTCGGGGGATGTTGCACCTGTATTGTCAGAACAGGGCTGGGGTGTTTCTCTTCTCCCACTCCTTGCTTCATGATGCTGACCCGATGCCAATAGACCACTTTTGTCGAGCGAGGATCCGTCGCCGCTCACTCTCGAACTAGTGTTGAGGCGCTGGCCTTCGATGCCCCGGGAAGAAGATTGGCCAGTTCCTCCGCTCATGGTGACGTATGTCTTTGGGCAATCACTGAAGAGGGTATGAACCGTTTTCTCTTGGCTGAATATCTCTCACATCTCAATGTCAGGCGCTTTCAACCTTTTGTGGGCCAACCGCATCTCTGACAGGCATGAGGGCACTAGGGGGCTCGTGTTTAGCGAAGACCACTCCCTTCTACACGTCTTCTGCACTGAGACTGGCTACATGTCAGTTATTCCCTCATCATGTTACAAAGACCATCAGTATCTGACAGAGCTACTTGTCAGACATGGCCTAGATGTCGAGAACAAAGGCGAGCGGCGCAAAACCTGGCAAGCAAGATCACGCATGTAGGCTTCACCTCTCCGTCTTCTCTACAGCGAGTTCATCAAAATCTAGTGGGTCTATGGCTTCGTCTGCCACCAATCGTCTCGCACTGGTGGACAATCTCGATAAAGGGTTCACTTTATATAGGTTCCCGACCATGGGCCTTGTACGACACTTCTTAGTCCCCCCCTCTCTTCCTTTTTACTTGATCAAGCAAGCTGTGTTTGCGGAGTCCGACACCTTGGTCGTAGGAGGCAGTGATAATGGCAAAGTGCATATCTTCGATCTACCGTCTTCTCGTACGGTCCAGGTTCTCAACCATGGTCGGTGTGAGTAGCCCCTGCTTGCTTTTGACTACCCCTTATCGTTTGTTAGCAAAAGATCCTGTACAAGCCGTGGCCGCTTTCTCTTATGAGCACAAGCACGTGATTGTCAGCGGGAGCTCTGGCTCAAACGCTGATATTCGCGTTCATTCGCGATTCCTTGTGAGTTCTTTGAATACATATGCCGTATGTAGCATTCTCAAGGTCTGCCAGTCAACCACGTATCGCACACGCTTTTTTTCTCGTAGCCTAGTTGCTATTCTCTTGATCGCTACCCTGGCATCTCTCCTCGCCTTCCTCACATTCATTCATTCTGGCCCATCAGATGACATTCATTCGGTCAGTAACGTTCACCCATATTCTACCACTCTTTCCCCTTACCATCTACCATATTAGCCTGTTTCAGAGTCTCTCAACCGGGGTTACCTACGTTCCTTTCAAGCATACAAAGCCCAGCACTCCTTTGACGACTTTCCATCTTTAGACCAATCCGCGTTACTGACTTACGTACCCTATCAGAGTTCTGATTGAGGTGTTTTGGGTCGCTAGTAAAGGGTGCAGTTCAGCATGTCTGAGTAAACTCATAAGCATGAATATGAATATGAATATAAATATGAATATTGATATGATTCATGAAATATCATTTTGTTGGCTGGGGTGATTTGGGTGACCCGATTGATATCCTGTCGGCTTTGACTGCATAACTCGTGCATGGGTACTTAGGGGTAGGGCCCTAATTGAATTCAGACCAGCTTGTGCTGGGGGTGTCCTCGAGATGAACATGTACAGGATGGGCTAGGCGTTGCAAGTGAGGAGAGGAGAGAAAGGTACAAGGATGGTCAAAAGCGAGGACTGATGATCTTAAGATATTGACCTTGATGAAAATGCAATTCCATCAAGACAACTGGAGGATTGAGTGTGGAATCGGATAAAGATTACGGAAAACACCGTCAAATCATTTGTGAAATGTAAAGACTGATTACCGGGTACATGAGGAATGCATGTTATTGGCATGTGAAGGATATTAGGAAATACAAGACAAAGTGAGAAAGCCTGGAAGATGTGGGAACGAGAATCTGGAATTAGGGCTACAGAAGAGAGAAAGGGACAACGAGATCATGGGAGTTGATTCAAGTAGTAGGGTCTTCAGCGCTACTCAACTCAAACACGGTTGGCATCTTCTTAGAATCATGATCACGACGACGGTGATGCCTGCGTGATGAAGTGAGGGTTGAAGTTCGAAATTTTGCATTGTACAATGGCCGAGTTTTAGTAGGACGGGTAGGAAGACCGGCCTGCATAAGGATTAGCTAAGAAATATTTCCAAGGTCTCGCAGCACAGATCGCACCTTTCTCAGTTGAAAATCGACCACGATCTCAATGCAGGCTTTTGCAATCTCTTCAGCCACTCTCTGTGTCATAGCAGGAGCAAAAGAACTTTCCAGGCTGGCTAAGTAGGGGGTCAATATTTTTGCTGCGCTGCGCTGCGCCACGTTCAGGTACATGGAGTGAAAGTGCGCATTTGACCACATGAATAGAAAGCCATTCACATCCTCGTCCCTGGTAGCAATATAAATGAGTGAGGAGCTAGAATCGACACGCGGTCTTTTACTTGAATTGGTATCCCCCTGACTGATAACCAGTGTCATCTTGCAGGTCGGATACCGCGAGCTCAATCAGCCTTGACACTGACAAGCGGTCAACTGAGTCTGACACTTTTCGGAGTTCCTCTGATTGTCTCGCATCTTGGGGATGAGTCGTGGGGTGGGATAGATATATGGGGGCAGTCTGTGCTGGCACTGGATTAATAGGGCTCGGGAAATGTTCATGAAATGGCTTTTTACCGAACTGGCTTGAAATTCAGCCAAAGTTTCGAGCGAGGCCTCCGCTATTTTTTGACAGATGGAAACAACTTGGGGAATGTGGGAGCCGTATGAACGGAATAAGCTTAGCAAGCGTCTTTTCAGTATCGTGGTTGCGCTGAGCTCGGCTCCTTTGGGATAAGTGCTATAGAACACGACATTCCGACACATTAATGGAACAGAGAAGTGTATTAAAGGGATTCACGTACTGTTTACACGTGACGCCACTGATGAGAGCCTGAGAGTCTCTAAGCTCGACCTTTTCTTGAAGACGATCGCATGAGCGTGACATGATACTCTGAACGAATGGCAGCAGAGACTGGGCATCCGAAGACGGATTGAGAATGTCGCTCCAGTCATGCAAGAGGACATGAGAGCTGCTCGGGTCAAGCCATCAGAATCTGTGACCACAGTACGTTATGACTGAGACCAACATAGTGGCCATATGACCAGGAACTTTTCTCCGTGAACAAGATGGCAGCCGTGCGCTACGATTTGGCCCCCGGGAGATGATGAAGAATCACTGGTAGTGCTTGACAGTCCCGCGCAGCCTGGGTTTGAGTGGGAACGCGGACAGAGACTGAACGTTAGTACTGAACAGAGTCGACTCCGACGGGCCCGGCCGACGGGCAACCTGTTCGTGAGTGCCTCTCACATGCATCATGTGCACTCTATAATGAGTAAATATAAATATATTAATTCTACGTTCTAATTTTATTCATTGATATTCACCTATCATTCATTGTCCCATCGTCCTTGATTTTTGCTCAGGTGCTCAAAGCATGCTGCTGAGTTTTCAAATCGTAAAAGAGTCGGGGATGGCCGCCGCTACAGATCGGGAGAACGCCTAAGGGGCCGACGGCATCTTGAATCACACGTGCGGCATCACGTGACATGTTGAAGGACGTGAATGTTTGCGCCTGTTAGGGATTCCATAACATTCCGCTCACACTCTCATCCTCTGCCTGAACCGGCGGGTCTCTCCTCGGTGCTGTGACAGCCGCTTCGACACAGCACTGAGTCTTGAGAACCGCCCAGGCCACCCGATTAAAAAATTATACCTTGAGAGCCCAGATGGGGAAGCGCGATGTACGCCAAGATGTACGCTGGCGGATACAGTTTGTCAGGGAATCAGGTCAGCCCGATCATTCATAAGGCCTGATCTGCCAACGGTACTTACGAGCTCAGCAGATACACTTCGCTGCGTCTTCCCTCCGTTCACGCATGCATGCCTCGTCGCATTATCGCCTCGCCTGCCGTTTCTCCGGAAGGGGCCGTCATCTATACTCGCACTGGAACTCACATCTGGATGAAGAACGTAGCTAACTCACTGAGATACATATGACACCCTCTCCCAAAAGTCTCAAATCTGACTCACTGGACTTCTGGGGCTCGCTTTCGCGTACTACTGGCTCCTCGCTTACAAACTCTCCCTGGATCTGCCGCCGACCGTTTGCTCATCTGTGACACGGAAGACAACGCTTGCGAGCCCGCACCTGACCCAAGAATTCCAGTATCGTGCCTTCACTTGATGTTACTTTTGCTGTGGTCCTCTCAACAAACCGCTGCTTCAGCCTTGCACGTCTCCTTCAGTGGGGGCATCTAGACTCTCTGGTCACAACCACGATGTATGGAAGTAGAAATAGACCCAAATTGAACTACGTCAGAGCCATCTGACGCCCTTTTATTCATCGCGCGCGATTCGCTCTTGTTCCATGGGACATCTTTCAGTCACCTTGTTACTGCATATTACGAGCAAGACCACTTGAACAGGAGAGGGTGACACAATTAATCCACAGTGACCTTGATTGAGGCAAACGAAGACGAATAAGCGCTACATGAAGAAGGGCTGTGATGCGTCTTGCCCTTCCAAGTAAATCGTAACCGCCATTTAGTAACACAACAATCTGGCATCGGGTACGAATAGTAACTGAAGCCATTCTTCATAGTCCAAGGCTTTGCCCTCCTCCAAATTTGAGGTTGAGTTTTCCCCTCCGCCAACGCCGGGCATGGTAGTATGCTTCGCAGGAGCTAAGGCTTCTTGGAGGCATTGAACGACCGGCTCAGGGAGCGTGGTCATTCGTAGATCGAGCACTGTAACATGGGGGTGCAAAACCCGTTAATCCCTACTTTATTCAGATAACAAGAAAAACTCGCTAACCTTGTCAACTGCGAAACCCCGAAACGACTCCCGCGGTTGCTCGGGGGTATTCTGGTCTTCTGTGATATCGATCTGCAACAAGCGTTAGAAGGTCGTGAAAGCGCCTTAAGGAACATACCAAGAGAGTAATCCAGGCCTCACTAGAGGTGCAACCCTAACGGGCAATACGAGTTGTAGCTTGTCCAATGCTCACTGAACTGGAATTATAGCAGCATACCCAAGGTATTTTAGGTAAGGATGTTAGATGAGTGGTACCCGGTATTGCATGCCCGGGTACCTGCCACAGGTACCCGCCAAGGACAGGTACCCGTACACACAATACCTGCATGTATCAATACCCGGCAGATGCAGGTATTGGTTCTGGGAAATTTTCACCACAGGTACCTGCCTCACCCATAGGTCTTCAGATACCCCAAATTTTTTATGGCTCCAAATTGCTCAAACAGCTCGAAAAAATTGTTTTAAAAATAGGAAATATATTCTGAATATCTGTGGGTATACCTGACAGGTAGCAGGTACCCATGTCAAAATACCTGGCAGATGTGGGTATGGATTCTGAATTTCTGCGCAGGTACCCATACCCGCAAGATATACTCGTTTAACATCCTTAATTTTAGGTCTCAAGTGGGTATGGCCACATATTCATCATACTTCAGAAAAAATTAGACCTATTAATTGTACTTTTGAGTACTTTTTAGTGCTCCTGAGCGCTCAAAAGTACAATTAGTAGGTCTAATTTTTTCAGAAGTAGTCACAGGCAAAAATGGAAAAAGTCCATTTGTGACTGGACTTTCAGACCCTAGATGAAGAGTTTAACCAGTCACAATCCCACCACAACCTGTGCTTGCCTGCAGTCAGGTAGATTGGACTTTGGAACTCTATTTTAGAAGAGAGTTCCAAAGTACAATCTGTGTGACTGTAGGGCAAACTGGCAGGCAACCTGACAGATTGCCCACAGGTACAGGTACCTGCCTCAAATTTGGAAGTCAAACCCGTATCCGGCAGGTTTCTGCCCCCCAAGTACCTGCAACCCGTGGGTAGACCCTGCAGGTACCCGTCAACCCATCAATAACGGCAGGAGAGTGGAGAGAGTACGTACATGGGCATTGCAGTGAGTGGGACTAAAGACCAAATTTATCAATCACACTGGAGGACAAGATGGACGCTACAATGCAAGAGAGACGGGCTCGAATGAGTGGACAAATAGGCAGAGAAGTGATGTCAACATACGATCTCAAACCAACGTGCCCCAGTATTTGCACTCTATACCTGTTCATGTACACACTTGAGTCCCATGGAGGAAAGCAGGCAAGGGGGAATTGAGGAATTGATCCAGATGCGGCATCTTGAGGATGAAAGCCGCGTCGTCAAGGGCAAAGGTTCCGACTGGAGGGGTAAATGGCGACGCGTCAACAATCGGATGACAAGAGAAACGTAGATGTCGAAGGAAAGTGAGGTGCCATGCAAGGAGAAATCAAAGGCGAGATGAGATAGAGCATGTGGAGGACGCAATGTAAGTAAGAAATAGAGTTAGTACAAGAAACGAAATGACGATTTAAAACACACCCAAACACATCATGGCCCTTATCACATCAACGATCATCTTGTCCCACCAGACAGCTCCAGAGCCCCGATACTGACACACGAAAGACGATCTTGATTACCCGTGCTTGACTTGAGGAGCCAACGGAAACGACTCAGATGCGAGAGAGAAAAAGTGGAAATGGGACAAGAGAACTTTGTTGATGACGATTGGAAAGGTCGACAAGAATAGATTTTGGCACGTCCGTGGTGATAACGATGTGAGATATCGTGAATAGGATGTTAATGGACGAAGGTGATGTGACGCTGAAGCTGCAGAGCCCAAGAGGCGCCCAATCGATGGTCAAGAGTGCCGCTTACGGTCAACACACCACGTGATGATGATGATATAATATATTTATGAATTTAAGCAATATATATATTAATTACCGCGGGTATGGCGGGTAACCCGTCGTTCCAGAAATCCAAACTCGTATCCGCCGGGTTTGGCTGCGGCAGATACCTAGTGTCGGGTACCTTTTGCGGGTACCCGGGTGACACCCAGCCCATGGGCAACCTTAGCCGTAACCTGACCAGCAGTTATTAGTCACAGGCAAAGAGCGTTCTTCGAGAGAGTAGTCACTGCACATAATACACCAAATTTGCCGGTCCGACCAGATCGTTCTTGTCACGTCAGCTCTGCTCCCTCTATGAGTACAGAAATCGTGTTTGATCCAGACAGATTAGAATGGAATTGTCGAAGGAGGTGAGAAGCTGAAGTCATCGCAAGGAGATTCTGGATGATTGGGGACAGTCCGAGGGCATTGATGACTACGCTGAGGCAATATGACATAGAGTAGTTGAGTGGCTTCTGGAGTAATTGTTGCATCACCTTTGTTTTTGAGCCCGTCTTGCCTTCAAACATCCGACAGTTATACACCTGCTTGTCGACGCGCGGATACGGCAGTTTGACAAGGACGAGAGCTTGTAGCGTAGGTGACAATCAAGAGGCGAGGGGGGATAACAAGAGAGCACAGAAGAATAATGAAGAATGCAAAATATGAGAAGACAGTGACTTGTGAGCAGTCGTCAATCGAGGAAGATGTGACATGCGGGGTGAAGAACGCACCTGCTATGCTTCTGGAATCTGGATTGGCATCACATTAGAACTGATTGAGGTCACTGCTTGCTTGAACAGCCGTTTAGCCAAGCTTATATCCTGATCCTTGAAGCATTGGTCTACGGAGATGATGACAGACATTGTGATC
>KV419502.1:0-13220 GCA_001630475.1 Sistotremastrum niveocremeum HHB9708
GGGAAGCACTCAGGAAAGACCAATCGAGGCAATCCCGAGCGGGATTATGTTCGGATCATGACGTCATACTTTGTACGGACCTCAATTCCTCTTTTTACCCTAGTGATAAGTCCCCTGTGCCCGGGGTGACAAAATCATAAGCCGATAGTCGCTCAGGCGGCCCAATATCAGCACACGTAAGCCGAAGTCACGGAGCTAAGCTCATTTATCCGAATGTTCGCCCCAAGATGGTCGCCCAAACGGGTCGCTTATCCGAGAAATCGCTGCAAGATTTTTGCCCTTCCAGGCCCGTGTATCCGAGAAATGATCCAAGATTTTTCAAAATTTCGCCTCCGGCTTATCCGAGACTGGATGAATGATCGTACCCTATAATCAGGGGTCCTGTGCTTACGCAAGAACGGAGTTAGCGGCAAAAGCGCCGCTCGTTTGTGATTCGTGGCAGCCTTCAGGATTCCAAGCTGTCCTTTGCCAATCATGCATCGACGAGGCGGACTAGCAGCTCTTGAGCGACAGAAACAGTCCAGTGCATCATACAGCCAACTCTCTTCGACAATCACTGCGACCCAACTGGCTTCCTTCCAAACACAGCTCACTCAATTCCGTTCAGCTCTTATTCATTTCGCCAATACTCATCGAAAGACTATCGCATCTGACCCGGCATTCCGCTCTCAGTTCCAACAGATGTGCGCCAATATCGGTGTCGACCCTCTTGCTGGACCGAAGAGGGGTGGCTGGTGGGCCGAATCGCTTGGATTTGTCGGCGATTGGACATTCGAGCTCGGTGTTCAGATTGTCGATATCTGTGTCAGCACACGAGAGCTTAACGGTGGCATTATTGACATGCCTGAGCTCATTCGACTGCTCTCGAAGCTGCGAGGCGTACCAGCCAATGGTGCAGGTGGCATCACCGAAGAAGATGTCATCCGGAGCATCAAGATTCTTGAACCGCTAGGCTCCGGATACGAAGTGTTGGATCTAGGTCAGGGAAGGAAAGCTGTGAGGAGTGTTGTCCGAGAACTGGACAACGATCAAGCAGCTGTGATAGGACTGGCAGGAGACGGAGCAGGCTTCGTCACGGAATCAACGCTCGTCTCAGCCTATCAGTGGAGTCGAGAGCGGGCCCGTGCTGTATTGGAGAACTGTACGATGAGAGATGGCATATGCTGGATCGACGATCAAGAAGAGGGAGAGGTCAGATATTGGGTGCCTGCGACGATGCAGTGGGACGAATGAAATGTCGTTCCAATATCGGTATGCTTGATCAGTCGCATTTCCTTTACTTTCCTGATATAAAGGCAGACAGATACTTACTGCCTATCCTCCAACCTTTGAGAACTCATTCATCGTTTCGGCCGACGTGCTGTGGCTGTCCAGTCGGCTGCTCCAGACCCTCCGCCGTCGAGTTCACTCTACATCGATTGAATCTCTCAGCTCAAGCTCGAGCTCCTCCTCTTCCTCACGATGTACCGCTCCACATCTCAGTCCCCGGGTGCGATTTTCCCTCTACGGTTCGCCAGAAAGTCGAGTAATTTGCTCAACGCCGCGTCCGCGCTCAACACCGTAACGAGTTTGAAGTCGAGTTGATTTCATAATAATTGGCTCCGTCACCAGGTGACTTCTGTCGCTGATCCTGTCGTTCGACTTTACCGACTTCAACGGGAACGTCCGACCACCACGTAGTCAGTTCGCCTAGAATGAGGAGGACCATCCATATCTGCGGAGCTGCTCGCTTCGCCTTAATTCCTCTGCAATCTTCATGCAATGCCAAGACATCTGTGTCTTCCCAATCCTTCATTGTACCATTACCGGTAGCAGCGCCATTTCTATCTTTCCAACTCGACTCAGAGATTCCTTGCTCGTTCGTTTGCAAACGCACATGACCTATCCGCTGCATCCGGAAATCACGAGTCGCTTCTTTGCCATTCGCTTTCCACTCGCTCTCTCGACAACAAAGTTGGAAGCCGAAAGGTTCTTTCAAGCGCATGTAAGGCATTGCCTCCGTGATAGTCTAGAGAAACCAATAACGTATAATGCGCAGTTTTTTTGGGAGGTTCTTTGGCGATACCTGTTCTCCTGTTCTAGGTTTCTACTTCTCGACCTGGTTCATTGTGAAAGATCAAATTTTCCACAATCTCTTCTTCGTCTCTGGGAATTTCGATGCGGTGGTCGTCATCGCGCAGCATCAGAGGTCATTCGAGATTCGGAAGTACGCTTATGTGGGACAAATCGCGAGGTTTGATGCGCCGTATATACAAAGTCGCCGGGAGCGATCAATGTAGAACACCATAGACAAAATTGACCCTGAATTGAATTCTGACAAAGTGCCTGAGAGAGGGTATTGCTTCTTGATTCCGCCATGTTAATCATGAATATTCATCGATCAAATCTTGATCGGAGCTTGGATGACCCCGCTTTCGAAGAGCGCGATAGAACCTGAGAATGAGTCGATCAAAGCGCAGAATTCCAAGAATGGTGATCGAGAAGGGCATCGCGATATCGGAAGTGCTGTCGGTAATCGGAGAAAAATTGCTTCCAGCCGCAACGAGCTCTGCAAAAAATCATCGCAAAAAATCGTCGCACCCATCCACCATCGATAGTTTTCGACACTCAAGATCCTCTCTTGGAGAGCTTTTGAACTTATGATGCACAATATCTCCTGATTTGATTGGGAATTTAATCGCTTCCGAACTGTAGGGAGCCATGAGCGTTGAACCCTTGTTCCTGAATTTGATCAGGCATCAAGTCAGGCATGAGTCGCTCTCCGGTGAACACGTTGTCAGGGTATCTCCTCGATATGGCGCGCTCAGCAATTTTTGACCAGTGTACATGCTTCCGGGAATTCCTTATCGATGAAGATATCCAAGCTTTTTTGCCAGCCTACCTTAGGAAATAATGCAGTACGATGGATGGTTCACGGGTCCATTGGTATGTCTTGATTGTCTTTTCTTCATGTTTATAGACTGATGCTAGGACTTCTGGTTTTAGGATTGCCCACGAGCGGAGAGCCGACCTCATCTTCATCAGGAACATGTCTCGTCGATATCATCAACCCTGAGATGGGGTCTCGCAACCCTGGAACGGCGGCGCCGAATCCGCAAGCTTTGAGACCATTTTTGTCGAATCCGGCAAAACGTCGCTCCGTATGGTATTATATAAGGAGCACGACCTCTTGAACGACCTTTTCAGAAGCATTCTCCCTCGCCCAAACGAAAAGACACTGCTCAAGGGCACGATGTCTAAGTCATCAGAAAATTTCGATGCGCTTGCTTCCACATCGGCTTTTGGACCATGGACAGCTCCAGCGCCCAGCGATGTACGCAGTCCTTGTCCTGCTCTCAACGTTCTAGCGAATCATGGATATTTGTAGGAATTTCCTCTATTGAAACCGGCTGATGCTAACGTCGAACTTCTTCAGGCCTCGCGACGGCAGAGACATCTCATGTTCTCAGCTATATCATGCCCTCCGCGAAGTCTATAACCTATCTATCCCTCTCACCACTGTCCTCGTATACGGAACCTTTCTCATCCTCGGCAAACTATCCTCATCATCACCCCATCTTCGCTTCTCGGATCTTCACAAACTCTCTCAACATAATAAAGTCGAACACGACGCATCACTCGTCCACGCCAACGCCTCTCCAAAGGATGCCAAGTGGGCCCCAACCCAAGTTGATCCCGAACTACTCGATCAACTTATGGAGCATGCTGAGGACGCTGCTAAAGATCACGACGGTCTAACGCCTACAGATTTCGGCAAAATTCGGGCGTTGAGGAATCGCGTGGCATTGGTGAATGGACCGTTGTCTTATCCTCATCGTCTTTTGGCATGGGGAGAATCGGCATTTTTAATTGCGGTCCTTGGGGGTCCGGAGGAGAGGATACGACCGGAAGTCTTGAGGGCTTTCGTTGGGGAGGAGAAGTTGCCGGTTGAGGAAGGATGGGTGAGGCCGAGTAAGAAGGTTGGCTTGAATACCGTTAATGACATACGGAAAAGAGTGCAGAATGCGCAATCCGATTGGGAGAAGGCTCATCTTGATTCTTCGCCGGAAGCTTGACCAATCGGTTTTTTTTTTCCGTGAAATTGCGCGTAGTAAAATATAGTGGTGTTTTCATTCCCCGTATTCGCTATCATACTCTGTTGAACATTTCAATCCGTTGACAGTCGGTTGACTGCTGATTGCCATTCCGGCTTTGACATGCGGCAAAAGCGGGCTGTTGCCGTTCCGAGCCGATACATAGCCGCCCGATGTGTTCCGCTCGTGTTTTTTTCATGACACTGACAGCCGACTGCTGTGCTACAACAAGGACAGCGATTAAAGCTCTAGACCTGCCCTAATACTCTTTCAGCACTGCTATATGATCCGCTCGTATCACCCGGACACAGCTACGATTGTCACCTGTCTTTTGTCTCTTACTCTTACCCAGAGCATCGCGGCGCGGGTTGATCCTACTGTCAACTCTTCAAGTTTTCCGAGTTCATCTCGGAACGATGTAGCTAATACTCAGTCCATCCTAGCTTTGTTATTGGTCTCTCTGAACCTGGAAACTCTGTCGACGTCGAACACGATAAGCATGCCGAATCTCATCTCCCGATATATCCAACATAGACTTTGCCGAACACGCTGCAAATCAAAGCTGAATCTGGACAGTCAATTATTCCGGAGTTTCAGGCATTGCTAGCGAAGCTGCCTTGAACCCGGTATCCAGTGACTTGGCTCGTCTCAGGCTGTTATCGGGATACGCCATTATATAAAGCAACCGACATAGTCTATCGATCCTCACCTTCGCTCCCAAATTGCGTTGCTCTAGTCGATTGAAGGATCATCATCGTACCTCATTCTCCGAATATTTCCATGCCTTCATCTCCCTCGAAATTTGATGACCTCGCCACGACGTCAGCTTTCAAGCCATGGACTCCACCTGGTCCTGACGATTCGCGAGGTCCATGCCCAGGATTAAATACCCTTGCTAATCATGGATACTTGTATGTGTTTCGATGTTGTTATTTGAACTGACTTTGATCTTTGTCCGTCGTTATATGATAGGCCCCATGACGGAAAGAATATTTCTTTCTCTCAGCTTTACAAGG
Source organism: Sistotremastrum niveocremeum HHB9708 (assembly GCA_001630475.1). NCBI lineage: Eukaryota > Fungi > Basidiomycota > Agaricomycetes > Sistotremastrales > Sistotremastraceae > Sertulicium > Sertulicium niveocremeum. The sequence goes on from KV419502.1 coordinate 5,090, forward strand.
CACTTCGCGAAGTCTACAATATCTCGATCCCTTGGGCCTTCATCCTCGCATCGGGAACCGTCCTTCAAATGGGCGAATTTTTCTTATCTTCTCCACATCTTCCCCTTCCCAATCTTCACAAACTCGCACTCCACAACAAAATTGAACACGACTCATCTCTCGTCCACGCCAATGCTCCTAGCAAAGATGCGAAGTGGGCACCGGCTCATATCGACGACGAGCTGCTCAAACGACTCTTGGATCAGGCGGAAGCTGCGGCAGTTGATCACGGAGGATTGACCCCAGAGGATTTCGGGGAGATCAGAGCACTGCGAGATCGCGCTGCTTTATCGAACGGACCTCTGACTACTGTTCAAGCTCGACTTGCTTGGTCCGAATCCACATTCCTCATGATGGTTCTCGGCGGAGTAGATGAGAAGATAAAGCCCGAATATTTGAAGGCTTTCATTGGCGAGGAGAGATTGCCAATCGAGGAAGGTTGGGTTCGCCCTGCAAAGAAGATTGGATTGAGAATATTCAACGACGTGGTTGTGCGCATCAAGAAGGCGCAGATCTCATGGGAGAAGGCGAATCCGAGCGAAAAGGCTTGAATCTGATTCCGGTGCGGATCACGGTCATTTAATGACGGCTTGTTGTTCGACGGACAGTAGTAAATAGTTGTTTCGCCCATAATGATATCATAAATACAAATAAAACTCGAGACTGTCAATATTGTATGACAAAGCACGGCATAGTGGATAAACCTCCTTCTCGACTTCTCAGCACAGCAACCTGACCATAAATTTGATCAATCTTAAACACGTGTAAGTACTGTTTCAGAGGAACATCGTCCGGAAGACAGAATGTGCCATGAAGCAAAGTACGTCTGGACAGACTGGGAAAAGCCAGCCTCATAACCCCTTGATGCGCTTCGATGCTCTCGCCGCAATGCAGGAACTCTTCCCGAGAAGCTGTAAAACAAGCGCCCCGATTGACGAAACCCATAGAAATAGGCACCAAGGATTCCTCCGGTGTCAGACATAAAGCGATGACAACATCGTCTTCGGGGAAACGGGGAGATGGCAATGTGAATTCGTGGATGGATGTATGTGTCTCCGGGACTTGGTCCATCTCCTGAATACCCTCCATCCAGTCATCCGGTATGACGTATTGGTTCGCAATCTCAATAGCCATTTCAGACCAATTGATGCCACCGATATTCGTACGAGGTAATGTTGAAGATAAGACGGCAAAGTCGGGAATGTCGATTACCCATATCGCGAGTTGTTCGTCAATGGGATCTGCTCCAACCTCGTTCCGTGTGCTCACGTAGAGGATGATCTTTGGTAGGTGGGGGTGAAATTCTGCTCTGTAAATTGCGTACAGGTGCTGAATCCAACGTTAAACACAAAGGTATGCCAGGGTTCTGTGTTGCACACCTGAGTCTGACCCTGCAGCGTGAATTTGATGCCGAAATCAAGATTAGAATCCAGGAGGGATAAAGAGTCCTCGGCGGTATAGTAGTCGTGACCACGAAAGGCAAAAATCAAAGAGCCTTCAATAACGGTGTGATCCCACTCATGGAGCCCAGAGATTAGTACCGGAGGCTCAAAAACTGGAGGCTGATCTTCATCGCTTGTCATCGGGAAGCATATGTCTATGATGCCATGAATGTTTGTTCCCGGCCTGTCATCAATAAGAACGCAAGCTGAGGTACTTTTTGAAAGGGAACATACGGCGCTACGAATGGCCCTTCATTTCCGGTCCGCTCAATGAACAGTCTCTGGACGTGTCGCACAACCCCTCCGCCCATTGCTTTAATGTCTCCGCGAGGTAGTGTGAGATGATATGAAGGTGGGTCCCAGACTCGGAATGACTGCGCTTTCTCAGCATCGAGTAACTCAAGTGTTCGATCTTGATGTCGAGGTGCCCGCTCTGAGAACATAGTCCATCTTCCTCCGGGAATCATACGGGCTGGTGCCATTTCTAACATCTCATCATTGCAAGGCGCAATGACGAAATGACGCTTCGGAAGAATCAACGGTTGTTGAAATGCTCGCGCTATGCTACAGGCTCGTAAAGCCAGCGGATATAGCATGTCGAATGGGATGGTCGCCAGATCATAACCGGTTGGGAAAGGAAGAGCTTCCAATCCGACTACGCTCTTCCACAGAATGGGATCGGTTTTCACTAAAACATAAAGCCGACTAGAAGTCTGAAACATTTATCTCGTAAGACGGCCGCGCGTGGGGCTTGGCCAGCTTTCTTGTAAGGAGAATGAGTGACTCACCTGGGCTATCGAGACGATTTCCTTGTACGACGCGCCTTTCAGAATGTATATCACGATTTCAACAGGTATCACGGAAAAGGAATCCATCGTGCTGTGGATGGCAGCTGAGCGCTGACGGAACAAAAGTAGCGCCCAAATCTCGGGTACGTAGCTCCCTTATCCGGAACCGGATTTTGTACAGCGACGGGATGCAATTTGGCTGATTGTTACTTGCCACTGTCACATTGTAGATCGGGTAGTTTTCACAAGTATATTATATTGGTAACATGCAAAGTTCAATACTGGATAACAAAACACGGCACGATATCCAGCATGGCACGACGTCTAGGTCTGAGTAACGAAACCTGTCCATGTACAAGATCGACACTCCTGATCATTGTCTCTCCCTGCATGTCCGCTTCGCCGGGAATTTCCAAGACCTTTATCAGGAGCTTTCTTCTGGGTGGATCAGTACAAACGATCTCCAAACGATTCTCGGGGAGGCATGTAGCACCGATGACGCGTTTCCCAAAGGGACTAATAAAGTAACTTGGACAACGAAACCATCCCAAGAACACAGGCTCCAATTTATCATCAGGCTTTAGACACAAGACCACCATTGCGAACTTGTCAGAGAATCGGGGACTTGGAGGCGTGAACTCATGCAAGCCAACATATGTTTCAGGGATTTCCAACGGTTCGGGGCCGTCTGTGTCCCAATGGATCGGCTTGATATACTCATGATTGCTTTGAATGTTGATGAGTTTGTCTGTCCAGAGAAATTCAGGTACAATTGACGCGTTCGAAGGGTCCGGAAAGGGAAGGTCAGGAATGTCAAATACCCATACGGCAGGCTCAATATAGCCAGGGCTGCCGGGTGCAAGAACCTCCAGGACAATCTTCTTCAAAGATGGGAAAAATTCAGCCGATCTTATCTCGTACCAGCGCTGTTGAAACAGTGAGAGAAAATCGAGGAGAGCCATAGAATTTTCACCTTGTTGTGGCCTGTAAACCTCAAGACGAGTCCAGTGCGAGATTCAACATTGCACATATAAAGTAAATCGAAGTTCTGTCCGCCAATAGACAGAATCAAAGATCCCATGACATCTCTCACGCCAGTGGCATTGATTCGTGGAATGGGGACCGGGGCCGAATAGATTTCGGGAGCCAGCTTGGCTCCCACGTTCCCAATGTTTTCACTTGGCAAGAGTACATCGATAACATGGCTTGTTCCCGGAGGAATACTGGAGATCACCCGATTAGATCGAGTTGAAAGATTTCCGGAATCACTCACTAAGGTGCGGCGCTGTCGGTGCTAATCGCTTGAACACATCGAACGATTCCTCCTCCCATCGTCCCCATAGCGTTACGAAGCAACTTCCCATGAGACATAAGGGTGTCATTTTCGAGCGGGGTTTTGGAGGAGTCGTGAAATCGGATGCCCTGGTCAGTATTATACATCGTCCAGCGGCCTCCCGGAATAGCCACGTTATATGGCATTGCGTCAATCTTAACATCCAAAGGGGCGACGGGAGCACATCTCTTGGGCACAATTACTGGTTGCTGGAATGCGAGGGCGATACTGCAGGCTCGCAGTGCTATCGGGAACAAAAGTTCGACAGGGACGGTCTGGATTGTATGGCCGGTAGGAAGAGGGAGGTATTCGACATCCTTGGAATTCTTCCAGACAATGCGCTCAGTCTTGACCAAGCTATACAATCGGCTTGAAGTCTAAGTGAAACCATAAGATGAGTCGATCAAGCCTCTGAAAACGACCTTCGCACCTGCCCGAAGTTAACGATTTCCGCCAGGAATGTGCCGTTCAGGATATGTGTCAGGATTTCCACAGGAACACGGGAAAATGTCGGCATGGTTTCAGATAAAGCTAAAGCACGAGTGTGCTTCGCAGCCAGTGACTCGGAGAGTAAGAGCGACGTGATGTTGATCGTAAGGTGATCGCGAGGTCGAGGTAATCACGATTACGTAATTTCAATCGCCGCGCTGAATTCACCTCGCGTGAAACTGAAAGTGATACGGCAAAGTTAATTATTGCCCTGAACCAGTCTTCAACCAACCACTATATCAGTCAAGCCTATGCACATAATTGGCTCTCAAAGCCTAAGTCACGACTTCAAAAATGATCAATGATCATAGTTAATCATGAAAACAGAAGGCGAATATCGCCAGTTCTCGATTGTCAAGGTTTAGTTGTAATATAGTCTAAGTATCTATGATGGAAGAATCAGATGAGAATATGCAGCTACGAGGTATAATGGTGATGCTATCCTATGCTATGCAGATGAAGGCAGTAAATATCTAAAAATACAATGAAATCGGGGGATGTTTTGTCTATCAGTCTAAGCAGACAAGGTCGGAGTGGTAGAAAGAGAAATAGCGTTCTTCTCGAGGTCCAACGAGCTAGCCTTGGAGATGTCCGAAGAAGAAGTGGTGGAGGCATCGACTGACTGACGGTCCTCGTTGCGTTTCTTTTCGTCTCTGAAGAAAATCAGGACAGCGAGAAGCTCAACCCCAACAATCGCAAAGGTGAACCAAAATCCCGCCTCCCGTCCTTTAAAGCTCGCCGCACCCCCAGCCGTCTGTGCCTCCACGCTACTCTCAATAGAAGTAACCGCCGAAATACCAATAGCCGCGCCAACCTGCAACGCCGAATTAAAAATGGCACCAACGGTACCGGCCATTCTCGCGGGAGTATTATGGAACATTGCGATACTGGTGTTGGCGTATGCTAGTGTTGTGCCGAAGGTGCCGATGATGAATGCTGGGAAGATGATGGGCCAGTAGTGTGATTTATTAGAGCCGAGGGTTTGCAGGCCGGTTGAGATGAGGGTGAGGAGGAGGCCGAAGAGGATGGTGCGTTTGAGGCCGAAATAGCGAGAGATGTTGCCTGCGAAGGGCATAGCGGGTAGAGCTACCATTCCGATGGGAAGGCTATGAACGTACGGTGAGCGTTGGGTACTAATGACTTGGAGGGAGAGACGTACAAATGAATGGCTGAGATGATCGGTTGCCATCCGATGATGTCTTGCCAGTAAGATGTGAAGAGATAGAAGCCTGCTGTCCACCAGAGGTATGGGAATAGTGCGACAGCGAACAGGACGGCGAAGTTGGGGTAGAACCAAACGCTAGGGGGTCTAAAAGATACAGATTAATGTTGAAATCGCAGATTGAAAATAAGCAAGGGACGTACAGTGCCGCATTCTCTTCCGGTATCCGAGTCTCATACCAGAAGAATAAGGCGAATAAGGCGACCGAAATGAACAGAGGTGCGAGGACGATCGCGGTGCCCCAGCCTGAAGTCGTCCCGCTGGTGACACCAAAGATCAATAAGATCAAAGCCGCCGTAAGGATAGCGACTCCGATAACATCGAGTCCTTTCGCCTTTTCGACTTTCACGATTTCACCGTTCTTGATGACAGGCTCAGGTTCGGCCATCTTCGTGGGAATAAGAAATATACAGAGGATGGAGATGGGGAGGATAATGATCGTCGCGAACCAGAAGACCCAAGGCCATGATGCGTATTGCACAAGAAGCGCACCGATAATCAGACCGAGCACTGATCGAGACAAGTCAGATCAAAGACATAAGGCCCGGCGACCCAAGGTGACTTACTGTTACCCGCTGCTCCTGAGCTACCGAATACTCCAATAGCTCGAGCCTGTTCCCTCTCCTCTGGGAATAGATGAACGATTAAGTTCAGGGAAGCAGGGATTGTCAAAGCACCAGCTAAGCCGCTGATACCTCGGAGGACGATGAGGCCTATTTTCTGGCGCGTAAATCCAGCACCGAGAGAAAGGACTCCGAGGAAAGCCGTTCCGCCGACGAAGGAATATTCTGAAGGCAGTTTAGCTCGAGTCCAGATGAAGCACAGCAGTGGTACTTACTAGGATTATACACGTCGCTCAATCGTCCGCTCTATCAGATAAGTCAGTATCATAAACGACGCGATAATACGAGCAACGTACGAGAAGCAGAAACGCGGCGAAGGTCAATTGGTAGGCGCTAATGACCCAGATAGCTTGTCCCGATGTCATGTTCAGTTCCGAGGTGATGACGGGGAGTGATGAGAATAGAGCGGAGATGTTGAACACATCAAGGAACTGAGCCAAACAGAACAGGAGGAGAAGGAAGACTCTCAATATATTCGAGGTCTCTGCTGATTTTGAAGGCGTTGAAGGCTCGACGAGAGTCGGAGCCTGAGAGAATGGGATGCCGTGTTTGACCTCGGAGTCGGAGACTTGAGCTACGGGAGCAGACATGGGTCGGGATATGATGGAGGTGAGGGGGGCGAATGAAGAGAAAGCTTGGGGGAGGGGATGACGTTCAACGACTCGAATGCCCTGCTTTTATGTGCCATCTCTGGAGTGGATGGACAATCCAAAGAGTTGCTTAGTGAGGAAATTTGTAATCCAAAAAGGGCGTTTTACTTCCGAAGTGGAACTTTGAGGCCTCGAGGAATAGCATGGCATCGAACAGAGCTGCTGTCGCTGAGTCAACCTGTTGCTATAGCCTCTCCGGCTGACAAAGTCCGTGAGAAGCCGCGCCGGAGATACCGTTTTCGGCTCCACTGCGTTATCGCTCTCCAAATTTCCACCGACTCGGACGACCGTGCTTGCAGCCATGACTCGAGAGATTTCAATCTACGATCCGCATCTCGAGTGGCTAAAATTTATTTCACCTTGAGATTACCTCTCGAGATAGGAAACGGAAGGCAGTTGGTGTTTGAATTTTTTCGCGCTCGGATCATCCGCATCTGGATGCTAATCCTGACTTACAAGTTACTGTATACTTTATCTCATTTCATCGCCGACTCTCGTTCTACTGCACCCAGATTTTGCAGGCCGATGCTACTTCGACCCAAAAGAATCCCGATCCTGTTTTCTGTCAAACTCCGAGGTTACTCTTGACTCGTCTTGGCTGTTCAACCGTTTGATAATTCGTCAATTGACTCGCACCCAAAAAACGCTAGATGATATGCCCATCTACGGCCTGGATTCCTAAAATTCGTCACCATGCTGTTCAACTCGTCTTCTACCAATTTTTTTCTACATTTTACTGATTTCATACTTTCAATTCTCTCAAATGCAGTCCTCGTAGTCGACCCCAACGCCGTACGGTTGTCTAACAATTGTTCAAGAATTCTGTCGAGGTTCACTTTACTTCACCCTGGCTACGTTTATCCTGGAAAACTTTCGAACTTGACTATCGGCCCGAAAGAGATATCGAATGGGGATCCCGAAAGCGTGTGCCTGCTTAATCATATAGCACTGCATGGTTTCATTTTTCGAGCGCTTCAGTCTTTCAACGACCGTATTCACGAAGGTATCGCGTTTCCCAAAGATTCTGCTCTTTGAATTTTACAATCTTTCCAGATCCAGTCCCCTCGTGGAACCGAGACCGTGCTTAAGTCGACGACACCTCCAATAATCTAGTCAACTTGTGCACAAGTATCATTACGGCCCTGTTTCATCTCCATCCTCTGATTCCACAGCCATGTGGAGACAGCGTCTATTCAATCACGTCACGTACCTTCCTCAAACATTGTGCACTATTATCCTTGAATCTTGACGTTCATTCGTCACAGCAGCAGCAGCCCGGAAAACGACAGATGAACTGAAATCGAGCCATTACCGAAACCCAGTTCAGTCGCCGTTCGCCTCTGTTGTGTCCTGATTTTCAGAAAGGTGAGTTCTCAAGAAGACGATATTTGTCAGCTCCGCTTCTCCAATAAAACTAACACCATAAAAGGTCATGAACCCGGACAGATCTACACCAGCAGACGCCCGCGCAGTATTTCTACTCTCAAAGCTCCCAATACAGTCACCCCACGCGTCAATCGATCATGATCATCTTCCATCCGACCC
>KV419503.1:0-13043 GCA_001630475.1 Sistotremastrum niveocremeum HHB9708
GATTATATTCACCCAATTATCATGTCGGATCATCCCAGGACCCAATATTCACCAATATATGGCCAATATATTGCTGGGGAGGCATTGTATCACTATCCATGGAGTTGTCGTACAATCCTACAATCCCCTGTAACAATCCTACAATCCCTCAGAGCGGATTGTACTACAATACTCTCCTACTATATACACTATCATATAGGGCCTCTGGCCTGTATATTCAGACAACTACAACCATATGGCCTGAGGAAAGTGCAGAAGCACGGCACACGGGCAGGTCCGGGGGGGAGGAAATTTTAAACTCCGTTTGATCGGTCTGCCCGATCAAGCGGAGTTTAAAATTTACGTTCGCCAATAACCTATACCAATGATAGCCACGTATTGAGCTCAGTGCCGTCTCGTAGTTACGTATGCTGCGTGCCGGGAATACGTCATAATGCACATCATGCCTTGTGGCACAGGACGATTGACAGTTATTTACAACACTGGGATTGCCATTTAAATTGCCCTGTTCGTAACATTTCACATCACTTATATTATATACTGAGGTGCCAGTCTTTGACTCAGACCCGCACCTGCTATATTCACTGCCGTTAGTAGACGGATATATTTATGTCTATCTGCAGGAAGTCTAGGTAGACCGGGAATAGGGGGGTATATATATCTTCAGCGGTTACTACAGCCTCTGTAATGTCTTCATTGACGTCATGAACGGATTCATGCTATAATGATGGATACGGGACGCCCTGTCATATTTGGTGGTGATTTATCTGCAGGGATATGCGTCCTCATTTTGACTGTCCGTACCAGTCCATTGATCCAGCATATTATTTACTTAAACGTATCTGGATTCACTGGAACACAGGAGCTTTTTAAAAGAGACAGCCGAAATGTTACACACACGATAGACAGTCTATTTATTGTAGCAAAAAAAATGTGATTACCCACACATTATCGGAAGCACATACATGAAATTGGATAGTTTTTTTTGCAGCGTGATGGATGGATCTGCGGGCTTGGTCTCGAAACATATTAATGCACTCAAGAGCTTGCTCATTGCAGCAATGGTACATTTATGAAACATGCGTGAACTGAATAGGATATCGTTGAGAAATGTTCTGACATAGCAATAAATGCAAAAGATTGTATTTAACTGGCTGGAACCTAGACAGGTGTTTCTGGGCAGCGGTAAATTTATCTTGAGTGCACCCGTGTATTCTAAGCAACGTCAATTTGTTTGTTTTTGTTTCGCACAGAATAAAAAGTGGTGAGCAAATTTACATAGACACACACACAAAAAAATGGCCATAGCGAGATACTGTGTGTAACACTTTACGTACGTCGAATACGTGCAGGAGAATGAACACCGGACACCGCCAGGCGAGATGGGGTGGTTACTAGGCTGATTGGTTCCCGAAGAACACGCATGGATGCTATCCGGGTAGAAAACGTATCCTTCTGGGGGAAAGCATGATGAATAATGATAAAAGTTATACGGACCAGACTCCCTGGCAGCGCACGGTGGTACTCATGAGGTGGAATCGGTGTATTGTCGATAGACCAGGCACGGAGAGGACGCGCACGGAAAGCGCCCTGCATTTCAGCAATACGGGTAGCACCCAGAGAAGTTGTAGGCCAGTGAAAAATATCAAAGACCGCGAAAGGATCTGGGAGATATTAGACTCCGTTCATAACACCCGATAAAAATTAATTACCCTGCTCAACAGTGGGGTCATTTACAGGATCGTTTATATAAGGCGGGGTTGTATCACGTTCCTGTGACAAGGTTTGAGGGCATTGACGACACATTGGTAAACACAGTAACATACCTCAAACCAGGGATGATGAAAATGAATAGAATTACTACTGGCACGGAGGACGGTCTCTTCAGTCCCGCGTTTCTGTGGCACCGAATGTGCGCCGATAATGGTAGACAGGTTTTGAATCACCGGCATCCATTCTGAATGCCAAGGTTCCTCACGCACATCAGGCTGCTGGAGAGTGAAAGACCCAGCAGTGTTCGAGAGAGGAGTCTGGTAAGAACGCCCATTCCGGTCATAGTTAGTGGTCCTGTTAAAATGTCCATCCGCCTTGATAAAACAGCGATCTCTTGAAATTTGTCCCACAACGGGTAGAAATGCCGCCACCAGTCTGGCTGGGTGTTCGGGATCGTTGTCGAGCAGTGTGCATGTAGTTGGCGCATCCTGCCATCTGACATTGCTGAAGAAGAAGCTGGACTCATTACCAGGATAAACATAATCAGAACGAAGAGATCTGAGAAGCTCTCCATAGCGTGCGGGATATTGTGGTGTTAAAGGGCGGGGAATGATGAACGGAGGGACGTGTGGCTGTTGCTGGGGTTGTAGAGGTGCAGCAGAATACGAGGGCGGCATATCATCAGGCACCGCTGTCTGCGAGATGGTCCTGCGCGCTGTAACGCGCGCGTTTCCCTGTCGATGGAGTGTAGGCTCCTGCGAAGCCGACATGACTGCACGCTCCTCTTCCACCTTAATTTTGTTGCTATCATAAACGTGAAATCTCGCCTCTGAATATTGGGCTGCAGAACTTACTTCTGAGACATGAAAACTAGAAAGGATATCCACCTACAGTTTGAAAGTGAGCAGCAGGATAGAATGAAACTATATCCACTTACAAGTTGGTCTTGATCCTGGTCTGTGTACGCTAAGGACTGCGAGCAGGCAGATCGTGGTGAGTAAGATCGTTCTGGGATCCTTCCTCGAGGCACAGGGTACAGGCTAGAGATCAATCCCGTGGGACAGACTATGCACCCGAGTCCCGAGCCAGTAGGGTCTGGATCGTTCTCACAGCACAGCCTGTCCAGAAAGGTATGCTGCCGACATCGCACGACTTGACCATATGTGGGTCGGCAGTCAGTCATTCAAACGGTGTTTAGATCCGAAGGACGCCACCTTCTAATGTCAAGAAGCTGATCTGATGCATAATTTATTGCCGTAATGATAGCCTGCAGACCGGTGTAGAGTAGCGTAGCATTCTGTATTAGTCATAGCCTTCAAATAATCGAGTCGAAAACACGCGCGGCCGAAAATCTCGATTACGTCATCTCAACGTGATCCCGTTGACTTTCAAACACGCGTCAACACCTCGTTCCATCTGCTATATTCTCGATCCCTCCCTTCGTGCCTGGCCTCTATACCCCAATCCTTTATCATTCTTCTCTTCAGAACACTCCCATCACGTCATCTTGAGATCCGGATCTCGATGCGCACAAATCTCGGTCCCCAACTCAATCTCGATCACTTCGGCAGATCTCGGCTAGCTACCGGCTAAGCGAACGACAACGCCCTCAGCCTCTTTCGACTCACTCTCATTCGCTCCTTTCGACACACGCGTCCTTTCATTGGCTACAACCTCTTATCATATTTCCCCGAGTCCCTACGACATATCCCTGGCTTTTCCCCTTCAGTCACATCGAAAATACACGAAACTACCGACCGCGCCTTTTCTGGACATTTTATTCGTTCTCTTTCGTTTCCTTTGGTTTCCTTCGCGTTTCAAGTCTCTCAAAATAGTACATACGATTGCTTGGCATGTGTCTTGTGATTGTATCGCGTGATTGGCTGATTCTCTCATATACCTTTTGTCTTAGATTTTCTGTGCCTTAGCTAGTGCTCCCCCCCACGAATCTATCATTGTTATCCCCCCTCAGACTCTCAGTATTCGTCCAGAACATCGTATTCGACCTCCAGAAGATATCTACAAGACTACGCTACGACTCAGAACCGTACCCGCACGCCAAAACCCCTTCAACCCCCTCTGCTACTCATAGCATTTCCCCCCTTCGTTGACCGTGTGTCAACGATCTCTTCATTTGGTGACCGACGTAGGGGTAGGCAGGATACCTTCTGAATCCTCCCGCGCAGTCCCATTTCGCCTCTCTCCCTCAGTGATCAGTATTCACTCAAGTTCCAAGCTCCCTCCTTCAGTACAGGAGGTCTATTAGTCAAAATCGTCGCCTCTACCCGTCAGTCAGGGAGACGCACTCGATCCCAGTTCAGTTCAAGCAACCCTCTACCCATACTAGCTCTTCCTACGCCCAGACGGCGTGCCCAGAACAAGAAAACCGACAAGTCGAAAGCAGTTGCTACAGAAGCAACTCCAGAGCCTTCTAGCTCGTCTTCTAGTGCTCTTACATCACCGCCCCCTTCCCCTTCCGTTCCCCTTGCTCCAGTAGCAAGTATCACTTCCTCTCATCGTTCCTCTTCGCCCCCACAGTTTTCAGGAGCAGTTCCTGATTTCTTTCTAGATTCAGATCCCTTCTCTGCTCGTCGTCGAGCCCTAGCCTCTCAGAACACCATTCCATCTCCAGTTTCGACCTCACCGCCTCGTCTTAGCACTCCTCCTACTCCTTCGCCTCCAGCCATCATGACTACTCCCGCTATGATCAGCCATCTCAAGGACACTGCTCCTCGTTTCAAGGGCAATCCTCAGCGACTCAAACGATTCCTTATCGATTTCGAGACCCTCGCCGACGAAGCGAAGCTCACGGATACTCAGAAATGCACATATCTTCCTCGATATGCTACGCATCGCATCCAACAGCTTTGGGAAGGCCTGGAATCTTTCAAGAAACAGGATTGGAAGGCTATTAAAGACGAACTATATACTCTTTATCCCGTCACCTACGATTCCTATTCGTACGAGTCCGAGGATCTTGAAGCTCTAGTCAACAAATCGAAGATCACACCTATTGGATCAGTTGAAGATTTCGCAGCCTATCACAGAATCTTCTCTCAAATGTCCACCTTCCTCATCGCTCAGAAACGCCTCGGAGAGAAGGAATGTAATAAATTCTATTACCAAGGTCTTCCTCCCACCTTCGCAGCGGAAGTTCTCGAGCGTCTCAAGCGCAAATTTACGGACAAGGATCCTAAGCACATCTGGACTATGGAAGAAATCCATGATGCTGCTATCTTCGTCCTCACCGAACGCACCAGTCTCTATTCAACCAAACCTATCACTCGAAGCTGGTTTCACGAAGACGATTCGGAATCTGTCTATTCAGATAGTGACGATGATCGCCCACGGAAATCCAGACGCAGGAAAGAAAAGAAATCCGCACCCGAGCCAGCTCCCGTGGTCAAAGTCGAAGCCCCACCCACTCAGGTCTTCAAAGATCTTATCGCCAGAATCGATCAGCAGCAAGCTCAGCAGAATCGAGAGATTACACAGCTCACACAGGTCCTTTCAACTCTCTCCAACGCTATCAACAATCGTCCTTCGGTTCCTCCTCCGTCTCAAAATTCTTATCAACCTCGGCAACAATATGTTAATCCAAATTCGTACTCGAGAGCCCCTCAGTCGAATCCAAATGGTTATTCCCAGCCCCGGAGATGTATCTTCTGCGGTCTGGATGACCATCTTATTGCTGCCTGTCTCACTGCCGACGATTACCTGAAGACAAACCGAGTCAAACGAAACGAGACCGGGCAGTTCGTTTTGCCTAATGGCGATCCCATTCCTCAAGGACTTCGTGGTCAATACTTAAAGGATAGAGTCGATGTATACCTCAAGCAGCTTCAATCGCTTTTCCAAAGCATCGTACCCCTTCCTGATTCCAATTCGACTTCATCAGCCACTCGTTCCAACTCCGCCCCTGAATCCGGCAGCATGGCTCTCATCCTCGAATGCGAACCTCTACCATTCTCGGATATTCAAGATGATCGAGCAGAAGTTTGCATGAGCTACGAGCCCGTCGTATCAAGTGTGGTAGAGTCCGTACCGAAATATCATCTCGTCAGCGAACTCGAGAAGGACCGACTAGCAAAATCCCGCGGATATAAGCCGCAAGCCCCGCCTACGCATATCATGAAGACTCGAGCGCAGGACAAGGGCAAGGGACCTTCAGAAAATCCTCCTCAGCCTTCTAGCACTTCGACTCAACGTTCCCAAGAAGATTCATCAAAGGAACAGTCATCTCAAAATTCCCAGCCTCGTTTCCAACGAAAAGCACCTGCTGAAGAAAAACATCTAATCGACGAACTTCTCCGCATGATTCTAGACGGAACCCTTTCCAACATCACACCTTCGCATATCCTCGCAGCCAGTCCTACGATCCGTGCCCAGCTCGTTCATTATCTTCGTAATCAGAAGGTCGAAGTCTTGAATATAACCGATGTCTCGCCGGACGAAGAACGAAATCTAGTCGTGGCTCACGATTCTCTTCCTCTTCGAGAAATCGAAGTAATGGTTAACAATCAGATCACAGTCAAGGCCGTCGTCGACGATGGTTCTCAGTTGGTTACTCTTCGTCAGGACGTATGGAAACAGCTCGAGAATTCCCCCGTATTCCCAGCTCATCGCACTCAACTCGTTTCAGCGGATACTGGCACGTCTCAAACACTCGGTCTAGTCAAGGATTTACCTATTCGAGTCGGCCCAATCACCTACTTCGTCCAAGCTCAAGTTGTACGAGATTCACCGGTCCCATTGCTACTCGGACTTCCTTTTTGGGCACTGGCTCAGGTACACAAGGATGTTTATCGAGACGGCTTCATGACACTCACCATGACGGATCCCAACGATCATGATACTGTGATCACAGTTTCGACTACGGCTCGTGGATCTAATAGGAATTCCAATTCGGACAGCAGATCTGAAGACCTACGAGAACCGCCTATGCCGCCGATGACCCTGCTCCAAGGTCTCGATTCCGATTTCTCCACTCCCTCTCCTCCTCAGGCTCTTAGAGCGATAGCAGCTCTATCTGATCCTCAGATCAGACATTTTTTCCATTAAGGCCGCCGGCAAAAGAAGAAGTTTCAACATACCCAGTCACCTCGGAAACTCTTGTCAACACAAAATATAAGCCGGTGGCTCTCAAGATTCGTCCAGTTCCAACTACACTTCCAGAAAACTACAAAATCATTCGAAAAATTCCAGTTGATCCTCTTCTTTCTTTACCAACTCTTCCCACGTCTCAGATACCCGACTTCGTTCCTGGTGTACGTCTTACTCTTGAGCGGTGGCTCGCAATAAAATCAAAATTACAAAAAGAAAATTTCTTATGGCCTCAGGAGATCGAACTTATCGGATGGATACTTCGTCAAGACGAATTGGGGCTGGCATGGGATGATTCTCACAAGGGCCAGTTCCGTTCGGATTATTTCGAAGACATTCGATTTCCAGTTGTTGAGCATATCCCTTGGAGCGATAGAAACATGCGTATTGCCCCATCCATGCACGACAAACTCATCATCGAACTCAAACGCAAGATTGCCACCGGTGTTCTCGAACCGTCCAATTCTTCATATCGATCTCGCTGGTTCACTGTTCTCAAGAAAAATGGCGATCTCAGAATCGTCTTGGATGCCCAAAAAGTCAACGCCATTACCATTCAGGATCGTGGCACTCCTCCCATTGTCGAAGAGATTATCGAGAGCTTTGCCGGTCGTACGGTTTATTCTCTAGGCGACCTCTACATCGGTTATGACCACCGAGTTATTCATCCGGAATCTCGAGATTTTACCACAATTCAGACGCCACTGGGTCCTTTTCGATACACCACTCTACCCATGGGCTGGACAAATGCCGTCACCATTTTCCATCAAGATGTCATGTTTATCCTCCAAGACGAAGTCCCAGACAAAGCCCAACCGTTCATCGATGACGTTGGCATGAAAGGTCCTCAAACTTACTATTATCTGCCGGATGGTTCATTCGAAACCATTCCTGGCAATTCTGGTATCCGTCGGTTTATTTTTGAACATCTTCAAGATTTTCATCGCATTATCTGGCGAATTCTCTGCGCCGGAGGCGTATTTGCAGTCCACAAGCTCGTTATATGCACTCCAGAGATCACTCTAGTCGGTCATACATGCAATTTCTATGGCAGAAAACCCGACTATTCGCATATCAAGAAGATTCTTGATTGGCCCATCCCTTCCTCTCTCACCGAAGTCCGTGGTTTCTTAGGAACCATGGGTCTTGTTCGAATCTTCATCAAGGATTTTTCAAAGCATGCTTCGCCTCTTGTTGCCCTTACTCGAAAGGATGTCGAGTTCGTTTGGGGAGCAAATCAACAACTTGCTTTCGATTTTCTTAAAGAAGCAGCCACTAGCGCACCAGCCCTCAAATCACTCGACTACAAGTCATCAAACGAAGTCATATTTGCAGTCGATTCGTCTTATATCGCTGTTGGCTTTATTCTCATTCAGCTGGATGATAAGGGAAAACGCCACCCCGTTCGTTTTGGTTCGATTACTTGGAACGACAGAGAGTCTCGTTATTCTCAAGCAAAACTCGAGCTTTACGGTCTAGCAAGAGCTCTCAAAGCCTTCAGACTTTATTTGATGGGTCTCCCTCGCTTCACTGTCGAAATCGATGCCGCATATATTAAGGGCATGCTCAACAATCCGGACGAAATCCCCAATGCGACTCTGAACCGTTGGATTTCATATATCCAACTCTTTTCATTTACTCTTCGCCATGTCCCTGCCGAACGCCACCAGGCTCCAGATGGACTATCCAGAAGACCTCTCGCTTCCGAAGAAGAGATCGACGATCCAGAAGATTTCGAAGATCTTGTAGACAAGAAACTCGAAGCATTCCTCTGTCAAAGACCCACTCCCCTTCTCATCCTTTCGACTACCACTCCAGACAAGCCATCGCCTCTCATTCCTAGGTCGAAATTTGCCAAACGACGAGATATCGAAATCTCATTCATTCAATATTATCTCGAGAACCTCAAATGGCCAGGCGAAATCTCACAGGCTCAGAAACTCAGTCTTGCCAATCAAGTTTCGAGATACTTCATTCGAGACAGCTCGCTTTACCTTCGAGATATCACTGGTCAGCATCGGAAATATATTCCACACGTCGACCGAATCCCTCTCTTGAAGACAGCTCATGATGAACTCGGTCATCGTGGATTCTTCCCCACCCAACGCCTTCTATCAGACCGCTTCTTTTGGCCAAGTCTCTCCGACGACATCAAATGGTATCTGGCAACTTGTCATGAGTGTCAAAAGCGAAAGGAGCTCCAGCTCCATATCCCTCCCACAGTCCCTACGCCAGCCTCCCTATTCTCCAAGTGTCATATGGACACGATGTTCATGCCAGCCGCCGGTGGCTTTCGTTATATCGCTCACGCTCGATGTTCTCTTTCGGCATGGCCCGAGTGGCGAGCGTTGCGAAAGGAAAACGGAGATACTCTTGGGAGATTTATTTTCGAAGAAGTTTTATGTCGTTGGGGATCTCTTTCAGAGATTGTAACCGACAATGGCAAGCCTTGGATAGCTGCAGTCGATTATCTGTCCAAAAAGCACCACATCAATCATATTCGCATTTCACCCTATAACTCGCAGGCCCAAGGAGTCATTGAGCGTCAACATCGAACCATCCGAGAGTCTCTGGTCAAAGCCTGCAATGGCAACCTTTCAAAATGGCCATCGGTTGCAGCACATATATTCTGGGCCGACCGCATCACCACACGAAAATCCACTGGCCATTCTCCCTATTTCATGGCTCATGGCGTCGAGCCAGTATTCCCATTCGACCTCGCCGAAGCTACCTATCTCGCCCCTTCCCTTTCAGACCTCGTTTCGACTGAAGATCTCATTGCCATTCGAGCTCGTCAACTCGAAAAGCGCCCAGCCGATCTCCAAGAAATGCACGACCTCATTTATCGCTCCAGACTCGAGTCAGCCGAAGAATTCAGCAAGAACTTCCATTCCACTATTCGCCAATACGATTTACCACCGGGTCAACTCGTACTCGTTCGAAACTCCCAAGCTGAAACCGATCTAGGCCGAAAATGGCTCCCTCGCTATCTAGGGCCTTATGTTGTCCTCTCTAGAAGCTCCGGAGGATCATATACCCTCGCCGAGATGGACGGCACGCCATCAAAGCTCAGATTCGCTGCAAAGCGAATTATTCCTTACTTTCTCCGACCAGGCACAATCATTCCCGACTCCACCACGCCAATCAACGAGTCGAATCTGGAGCCTTCGGACCCTGACAACGCGTCAGATTCGTGATCTGGATCTCGGAAAACCCTGTTCCCTCGGAATTTCTTTCAACTCCTCCTTCCTTTTTGAGCTTTATGTTTGATTGCTTTATTTTCACAGTTTTTCCGTTATCCCTTCCTTCTAAAATATTCTTCCATCACCTTCGACCATCAGACACAGCACTCCATCATCAGAAAGCCCAAAAACATCAGCAAAATCAATTTAAAGCCCTTACAAATTTCGATTTCCCCATTTTCCTTCTTTTATTGAAAAGGCAGCTTCTAGATCGCATTTTCCCCCAGTATACCAGTCCCGACGCTCGTTTATTGTCCATCCCTCACCTATCATCACGTTCCTTCAATGCCTCGTGCACCCCGCCGTCATTATCAGAGCGCCACCGACCCTCATCAGCCACCAGGCCCAGTCCATATCATGTTGAAGAATTTCTCTCGGAACCGTCTTGAAGAAAGGGCAGCTGGGTATAGAGCCAGAGGGATTAATACGGTTGAGATCTTCAATCAGTATTTCGCTGATTTTCTACCTTTGGCAGAGCAGTGTTGGGCCTATGGGGGCATGAATACTCGGAAAATCACATCCATATTCCTCTCAGCAATTCATGAAGATTATCGCAATCACCTTCGAGATGCTCTTGGCAGCCAACCCTTCACCAACGACTTCCATTCCCCAGCCCTCATCCATCATATCTACGAGTCCGGTCGAGCCGTCTTCCCTGTCATCGCCACCGAACATCCCATCAATCATAACATCACCACTATGCGCCAATTCCCACCCGAATTCGACTTTCACTCCGAGACCTTTCGAGGTTTTGCCTATCTTGTCGATGAAGCATTCACCGCTGTTTCTCATGAGCCCATCATCACTCGTCGGCATCTCACAATTCTTCGTCAGCGCATTATCGACGGACTTCGAGATTCAGGCTGCTGGGATCCATCTATTAATGAGATCAACGCTCTACACCATACTCTAGGACCTGTCATCTACGACCCTCCTCCTCCCCATATCAACTTCGACGACGAGCAACCACCTGCCTTAGCAGACTCTCAGCGAGCCGAGTCTCCGGCTCCCGATCATTCGGCTCCCGCTTCTCCGGCTTCCGAGTCAGCCGAACCAGGTCCAGACACTGATGATGTCACCGTTAGCTACGACAATGTCCCGAAAGTCGCACTCGACTTCTTC
Organism: Sistotremastrum niveocremeum HHB9708; assembly: GCA_001630475.1. Taxonomy (NCBI): domain Eukaryota; kingdom Fungi; phylum Basidiomycota; class Agaricomycetes; order Sistotremastrales; family Sistotremastraceae; genus Sertulicium; species Sertulicium niveocremeum. The sequence continues at coordinate 11,181 of KV419503.1, forward strand.
CTTCGTCACTCGCAGGGTGTCGATCAGGATATTCTTGACAATGCAGATGCTTGAAGAGCCACTCGCATTTCCGGGTTCAACTGGGGACAGTTGATTTTCAAGTGACCCGGGGATGTAGAGTAGCGCAGGCCATATGGTTGTAGTTGTCTGAATATACAGGCCAGAGGCCCTATATGATAGTGTGTATAGTAGGAGAGTATCGTAGTACTATCCGCTCTGAGGGATTGTAGGATTGTTACAGGGGATTGTAGGATTGTACGACGACTCCATGGATAGTGATACAATGCCTCCCCAGCAATATATTGGCCATATATTGGTGAATATTGGGTCCTGGGATGATCCGACATGATAATTGGGTGAATATAATCTGAATAAATTCGGAAAAATCACGAAAATATTCATGGGATGATAAATAGCCCATATATTCGAATATAATTGATATTTTTGTATATCCAGATCCAGGGGGTTGTTCAGGGACATATGGGTATCATTAGAAGCGGAATTTCAAGGAGAATCCAACCGTGACGTCACAGAGACCAAACAAGGCCAAACAAAAATGAAAAATACCATATATACTTGCCAGAAGCGGATTTTTGAGGAGAATTCAATGGTGGGGTCCATTTCATGTGATTCTGCATATCAGGGTCCACCACCCAGGAATATACACCTATTGAGGCATGTCCAAGGCCAACCAGGACATTCTACTGCTTCCCTGGCATTAAATAGCATATATTGGCAGAAATATTGATCCAGGGGCATTGGGGTAGCTTCTGGGGACCCTTTGGACCCTTCCTAGACCCTTTCCCACACTTTTCATTTTTTTATCGTCGGCTCCTGGGCAGTATTCTGGCATTTGCAGGCCAGGGACTTGAGATATTGAATTTATTTTTTCACATTTGGAATATACTCATATATCCCCACATATTCACTCAGGGCCCCCACCTGGTTACCATGACCCCTGTCTATTGATTCATATATATATATACTGGACTCAATATGACACCAGAATACCACCCAGATATATGCCCAGACACATACACAATATTCTGGGGAATATCAGTGTTCCTGACCAGGGTCAAGTGTGGCTGTGAGTCTGGTGGACATATATGTTGGAGTGTACATTTTGTGTGACCTGTAGCACTTTTTTTCAGGTCAATAGCTTGTGAAATGCACTCTCCATAAATCATACACATTTGAGCAATTTTGATTTTCTGGACACCTGTATGGGTCACTGGGCACACATATGAGGTCATAGAACATGTCCCTGACACTCATCCAACATATACTTGAAGTTTTGTTAACCCAAGTTTACTCCCTGACAAGGATACCTGGCTTGAACCACATGCAACTCTCTGTTGGGATCTGGTCATTCTGAGGTACTTTGTGTTCAATTCCCAAAGTCCCAAAATACCCCAAAATATGAAATGTGCCATTTTTTGAGTAGAGTTCAAATCCATTTACAGAACTTGAATAGCTGTTTTGGTTCCTGAGATATCCACTGTTCTTTCTCAGAATTATTAAATTTGTTTAATTTCTGGAGGCCCGAGGACATGGTCGAATGACCTCAAATTTTGTCAGTGCTTTGTATACAGATATATCTACCCACATATGGAACTTCATTACGTCACACATTTTAGTCATGCCTCCATATGTCCGTCAAGTATCCAGGAAAGATAAATCAATATCAGGAGAACCAGACATGCTATTGACTTGATCTAAGTGACAGAGGGTACATATATAGTGTAGGTACACACTGACAAAGTACCAAAGGTACAGCATTTTTTCCTGGGTCTACAAAATTCAGATACTGGTTTCAGAAGTGGAAAAGGGCAGTTCAGAGAGGTGTAGACCTATCATGGAGGG
>KV419504.1:0-12822 GCA_001630475.1 Sistotremastrum niveocremeum HHB9708
CTGTTGGAAGAGTCATTGGCGGTCCATTGTGGATGTCATCCAAGCTGGTAGACGCGTGGAGAGTTCAGCTGAACTTGAATGATAGGGACCGGCTTTTAACCACGTACATGGATCTCGTTGCAGAAGCGAGTGATCCAAAACTGTTGGAAAGAGCCGTGGCATCGTTTTCGTTCGTAGAGTGGTTCTGGACTCAGGAGCAAAGTCAGGAGGAGCTCGCGCAATTGAAGAAGACATGGGATCGACTGACAGCAACGGACACGTCACTGCGGGTACGAGAGACGCTCACAGCTCGTGCCAGGAAGTTTGTACCTTCTGACAGTCAGAACCTAAGGGAACTGGGAGAGGGACTCACAACTGAGTTGGTGCAGTTCTTCCTCGGCACCCATTCATTCCCCCTGTACTTTCACGACTCGCTGGTGGAGGATGCCTTCAAACCAGACAACGCCGATCTCCGCCCCCTCGCTGCTCTCCCATTTGAGGAATGCATCGCCCGAGTGTTGTTCTCGTATAACCACAAGGGGAAGTTGGGAGATCGGAGAAACATCTTTGACTTGGCGGAGTATCATTGCTACGACCTTCTTGAAAAGGGAAAGATCGATGACGTCACGCGGATCCTCTCCCACCTCGATCGACTCCAGCTCATCAAATCTTCCATTCAACATCCACATGCTATCATCTACCCTTCTCTTGTCGAATTCATTGTCAAGGACCGCAAACACGAAATTCTGCGCGGAATCAATGAATTCGTCAAAGAGGTCGATCAGTCCAGACTTGTTCCTCTCTCCCTCTCCGAAGTCTTTTGCATTCTCGCTTCTCCTCCTCCGACTGACATCAATCTCTCCCCGCTCATCGACTACTTCTCTCGACATCCCAAATACTGGACTTGGGAAGAGACTAGCGACACAATCATCGCTTATCTCGATTCCTTCGACCTCTCACAAATCTCAGACTCGACTGCTGTCCGTCGATTCCTCGAACAATGCGCTAATACAGAAGTCCCCAATGGGTACCGGTACGGCGATTGGTATCCCACCAGCAATGAAAGTCGCGCTCGTGCCCGCGATCTGTTAGCAGGTGAGTCATCGTCCTTGTCTCTTCCTCTGCATTCTACTAACCGTGCCCGCAAACTCAATTCCCTCTCTTCTCCTCCCGCCGTCGCAATCGCGTCTACATCCACACATCCCGCATCACCATCCCACTCTCCGACCCACACCCCGCCTCTCAATGATGCCTCGCGGCCAGACCCTCTCCTCCCCCACTCTGCCGACTCACCTGCCGCCCCGGCTCAAGAAAGTGTCGAGGTCGACGCTGTCCCTTCAGCAGATCCACACTATGACAATCGCATGACCGCCCTCGATCATTCTCGGCCGATTCTTCCGTCGTCCGAGTCTACATCTGATCCATCCCTTGACTCAGATTCGCGGGTGGTTTTTGACCAGTCGCCAGCCTTGGAGAATGCGCATCAAGAGGACTGAATAGTCTCTCGGACGGTTCATCAATCCACCCGACTAGTCTCATAATTTTCTCAGCATATTTCAAAAGGCAAAATGAATGTATTACTGTGTATTCGGCGCAAACTTTAAGAAATACAGCAATGGCTTGGACACAAACGCGGCATCTTTGAGTAATGAGAGTCATGTACAGTACAAGAGAATGAACGTAGCGAATGGAAGAAAAGATTTGACAGAAGTTCGGCCGATTTGGCAGAGGATTTACAAGATTGTAGTGCAAGATGTCGTGGTTGAGATCGAAAGAAAAGATGTGACTTGACTATCATAGTTTGGGTCCCGCTGAGCAATCGAACCGGGGTAGGTGAGAGTGTGATGCAGATTAAGGAGGATACAGAAGGGCTTAGATGTCGTCTCATAGAAATATAAGCGATAAAAAAATTCCGTGACTGAGGAAGGGATTCGGGACCAAGGTAGCCAACGCACTGTCAGTGTACCATCGATTGAGAGAGCGCCAGAGAGTTGATTCAGGCCTGTATAATATGATCGTGAGTACAGTATGGTAGATGCAATTTACAGTCAGTGATTTGGTAACGGGATCGAAATAGGTGAGACGTACGAGTGTCAGCCCACAAGATCACAAGACCACGACTCTAACCTCGCCTTCCTCCCATCATCATCCCAAGATCTACATTCATGTCAGCACTGTCCCTCAAGCCATGACCAGTCGAGACGGTTGTTTGATACACTCCATCTTGCCGCCAGTCCTTTAATCGATCGAGTGATCTGTCTCGATATGTCGAGAGTCAGAGCCATTCTGAGAAATCCTTGGATGCCACCGAGATCTGTGTGAAATCTGATCCTGAATATCTGGGACGGATACGAGAATCGCGAACCGAGGAGTTCAGTTGGAAGCGGAGAGAAAAAAATTGATCGCCAGAGAATATTGAGATAAATTGTTGACGATGCTGAGATATAATTTGATCAAGCAAGGCTTTATCTTCTATCCTGACACTGAAGTCCAGCACAGTGACGACGAGATCTCGAGGTCGATGTCGTTCGCCGCTTGAGCGCTTATTTCCTTCAGTCTCAGACGCTTGTTCTTCGGTCCGTAAGCAATCCCCAGTTTGGTCCGATGAGTTGACCTGAGAGAATTGATAGAAGAGACTTCAAGCTTGACTGATGTTGATAGATAGAATCTGGTTGAGGCCGTCGTCGAGGATATCATTGGGGGCTTGGGGTCTGTTTGCCATTGTTGACGCTCTCTGGTGAATCAAACGATGAAGACAGGAAATTGTTTCACAAGTGATTCGGAAGGTGTCATGATCGGTATGTGATCCGACGGAGAGAGTGATATCATGATCAATAATGAAGGTTCAAGCTCAATTCATCAAATATTACTATCGAAAAAGACGTCTCCGTGGACCACACGAGTTAAACTCAGGTCATCTTCAGATTCGTATGTTGAGTCTTGATCTTGATGGTTTACTGCAGGCTTTGGATATGACAGTAAAGTGATCGCCGCGTCTCCCGGGTTGTTTTAGTATGTTGAGAGACCTCGCGACTTTTGGTCTTCCTTCCCTTGATCAGACCTTGAGTATAGGGCCAGTAAAGGCCGCAGCTGTGAGTCTATCACGGAACTCAAAGATAATGAATCCAGTAAATGCGTAAACTGCAGTACAGGGCGAGGTTTTGTGCATGGGATGCGACCAGATGATGCCGAGGATAACTGTGTAAGTTGATAGAATAATCAATGGGACGATTTCTTGGCCGGGCAATTGGATAGCTTCATAGGGCGAAAGGGTTGTACAGCCGCCAAGAGATGAGATAGCTTTGAGTATCGTGGATGGCTCGAGCAAATTTTCAGCTGCTGCTTTCGTCAGATGTCGAAATACGTATAGGTCCCAAGACCTGCGACGCAGATTTCGGATGAAGGGGCCGGACGGATGAGTATTTCCATGTTCTTGACAGCTATCTTTCGCAATACAAAAGAGCAACGTTTTGTGGGCAGTTACAGAGCGGATGATTCAGCGATGGCTTGAAGTCGGGATGGTAAGATGAGCACATCGTAAGGCACCTTGATTTCCTGTCGTTTGAAGCTGTCTGGGAAGGCATGTAAGGAGATTCATGAGGCAAGAGAGAAGAAAACACAAGACTAAGATCGTGATCGTGCTGGCGGAAACTTGAGAGCTAACTTGAGGTGAACCATGGAAGATTGGTAGGTCCTTATCAAAGTCTGGTGGAGCGAGGCTACACTCGCAGCGCGGAAGTGGGCAGTTCAAAGGTAGATATCCTGATCAAAAATTTGATTGAACGGGTCGGACCGTGTACAGAATTCTCGACGATAACTTGAAAATTTTGCTATCGGGGTTGACTGCGAGGCCTGAGCGAGCCGTCTTGCGTCCTGAGAATGTGTAATAATAGAGATAACATACGGATCCAACAGAGGTGGCTTCGCGTATGCTGTTGGTGAAGTGTTACTAGCAAATATGAAATTTCTAGAGAAGGGAAAAGAAGAACAGGACGCACCTGCCAGTACACCGAACTCCATCCCTGGGCTATCACTGCATTCACAACTGACATCCATTCCGATGTCGTTCCCGCCTTGACCTTCTCCAGTCCTCAATAGTCTCATTGCCAAGAGCTCTAGGCGATATTCCCCATGAGGCGGGTGCGGCTGGTGCAACGGGGTAGGACGTGTATCAGGAACAAGACGAGAGTTTGGTCCGACGTGGAAGCTAGGGGCGATCTCCAGACCAAGATTCCTTTGTTATGATAGAGAGACAAGGAAGGACTGAAAGTCTTCACATAAATCTGCCACATCGACTCACGATTACCCTGCAGGTGGTTGGCGCTCAGCGTCATCCGAGAATTGTAGAAGCCAAGTCAGTCTTTTGGACATCCAGTAAGCGATGAACCCTTTTTGATGCCAGTCCAGAATAAGATCACTCGAAGAACTCGTGAAACGGCAGAGCATCCACCTATGGACGTTGCTGATCCCGGAGAACACGAAGAAGGAGCGTGGGAACATAATTCGAGTCTCAGGAGCTGTCTCAGGCACGCGCTTCGAGCTTCAACGGAACCAGATTTTACCTCAGCGAAACCTCCTCAAGAACAGTGACAGCACAAGGTGGACATTGGTCCAAAACTCCATTCTTCATGAAATTGAGCTATTCCAATATTCCAGAGATCTATTGCACATCAGGGCACCGTTCACACGAAGGCTGTGGCAACAAGACGAAGAAAGCGATGCTATTGGACAAGAAGAGAGTGCTACCATGGTGGCATTACCCAGTTCATTCATAACGCATCAGCGACGCATTCCCTTCTTGGACGCCGTATCCCATCACCCGTCTTGTTCGCTGCCCCATCTCATCGTCCATCATGTCAGGGAATCCTGAGCCTCCCGATCCCAATATCGCGCCATTAATCCTTTCTGATATGAATTCTACTCCACCTGAATCGATTTGGCCGACATCGCCACCAGATCCATTCGACACACCCTTGTTCAATCGGTTGATCAGTCTGATTGAGAAACAGACTGCCACGCTAGAAGAACAGAGGGCCGTTATGGAGGAACAACGAGATGTTATGAAGGATATGAGGCTGGCCTTGGATGCTTGTCGGATTACAGAACCCGTCAATACCACGTTGACAGCTGGACCCAAAGGTTTGCCTGCGCTTCAGCCGTTTTACTTGTCACATGAAGAATTAATACCATGAATCAGAGCTTTCCCAAGCTACACGTGCTACGAATCTGGACGATATCGTGTCGAGGGCCTCCTCTCCTGACTCACAACCTCCGGCATCTATCCTTCCGACATCGATAATGATGAACACAGCTCCTATTTCCACATCTGATCCCGACGATCCTGATGACAGCAGAGTTGGATACAGTGCAGCTCAGCATTCAAACGAACCGGCTGACGTCGAAGGAGCAGCCGACGTCCACCCTATTAGAGATGCTGAGCGTAAGGTTGAAACTGCAGCACCGAAGTCTTCGAGAGGTCATATCCATGATGCAATTATGATGTTGAACGAGACAATGAAGAGGGTGAATGATACTCTATTGGACCATGGGTCGAAGTTAAACGTCTTGATTCGAGATGCTCTCAAGGGTGTGTCAAGAAAATTCTTCTTTGGAACCTGACTGACCGTTCGGGCTAGATGACCAACCATACGACCTGAAACCCATGGAAGATGAATCGACATGTACGGCGCTATATGAAATAGCTATGGCAAGGACGAAAGAGCAGGTGGACGAATGGATAAAAAGAATGGATGTTTCACTCGTATTCGTATGTGATGTTGGCATCAAGAAGAAGAGAAGATTGACAATACCGTCCTATCAGATTGCATTATTCTCAGCGGTACTCACCGCATTCCTCATTCCGGCCATCCAGAATCTATTTCCATCCTCTACTAGCTCTACATCGGACTCTCCGCCTCAACTACCGGACATTTCACTGCAGAACGTCTGCATATTGAACTATCTCGCCCTCACTCTTGCGGTACGTTCATCCGTCGAGCATAGGTCCGTGTCGTCATCGTTGATGTCCAACAGATCTTGGATGCCGTACTGTGTGTGCTTGGCCGTCAATGGATGAGTCACCTGACAACTCGGCCTGAAGGATCCACTTACCGCGAACGTTTGCTGCGACATGTGGAACGCGAACGAGTTGCCAAGCGATGGCTCCAGTATCTCGTCGAGGGCCTCCACATCATACTCCTGGGATCCATTGGGTTGTTCATGACCGGCCTCCTCTACCAATTTCGAAATATCGCGGGGTCGTTCGATGAGGATGCACCAAGCCTACTAATTACGTGGAAAGTCGGACTTTCGTTTTCTTCGGTTATACTTGCGGTTGTAGCGGCAGCAACGATACATGCCCTACTGTATGAAGTGTCGCCGTTCGGAGGACCGTTCGGCAAGCTCCTTCTCAAGGTTATCAAGACATTGAGCCGCTTCTTTGAACTATTGGCGGATCTGCTATTCGAAGATTTGAGCCGATGGTTGAAGGCACGTATCAGTTGGATACCCTGGGACTCCATGATCAACGTGCTGGTACTTGTGTCAATGGTCCCCCTGTTGTTGTCGAAAGTCCTGATTGAGGTGTGGAGAGTGGAATTTAATATCAAGGATAACGAGAAGCTGGTTGTGGCATTCATGGACTTGATTGCTGAAGCGAGCGATCCGAAGCTTCTGGAACGAGCGGTAGGGTCGTTCTCGTATGTTCAATGGTTCGAAGATGAGGAGGGAACAGCAGATCAGTTGGAGAAGACGGAGAATCGGCTATTGGCGACTGACACCTCGGTCCGAGTCCGCGAGACGCTCAAAGCTCGAGCGCACGACTTTATACCATACGGCACGAAGAACTGGATGAAAGTGGGCCCAGGATTGACGAAGGAGCTGGTCCAGTCTTTTCCCGCATTCCAATCCTACCCAGAACGATTCACAAAGAAATTCTTGGACACGTCGTTCCGAGAAGACAACGCCGATCTGCGCGGTCTCTCCGCTCTCCCATTTGAGGAATGCGTTGAGGCTCTCAGCCAGACCATCTCCTCTCCCCTTCCACCGACTCCCCTTCCGCAGCTCCTGCAGACATCGATGTCGATACCGTCCCTATCTCAGATTCACACTCTGCTATTCCCATGCTCCCCCTTACTCACCCTCCGCCCGTTATCGCGTCGTCCGATCGCGAGTCTGAGCCACCCCTCGCTCCGGATTCGTGGGTGGTTTTTGACCAGTTATCAACTTTGGAGAATGCACACCAGGAGGACTGATTTACAGTAGTGTCTAGCTCGGTTCATCTGTCCCCTCGAATATTCTCACAACTATCATAGCATAGTCCAAAACCCGAAATGAATGTATTATTGTGTATTCGGCGCAGAAACGCGTAATACAGTAGTATAAATTCAAGACAAACGAGCCGCCTTTGACTCTTGAGAGCGATGGACAAGACAACAAAATATATTTAACGAATGAAAGACAGAGAGCATGGGAAAAGTTCAGCCAATTTTGAAGAGGCTTCACGAGATTCGACGACAAGACGCCGTGCCTGAGATCGCAAAGAAAGAGAATCTTCAGAGAATCGTACTATGAAGTTCCGATGAGCTGCTGAAAACGCATCGCTGAGAGTATGATGCAAGTCGATGAGCGGAGAACAGAAAAGGCTTCGAGTGTCTTCCAAGGAAAAAAAATCGCCGAAGAAGAATTTCGTGCCATAGAAACTGATTCGGGATCAGAATAGCCATTGGGCTGTCAGTTCTCCGTCGATTACGAGAGTACCGAACAGTTGATTCGAGTCTATAAGAGCTGAATACAGAACGAAAGATGCAAATCAGTCAGCGATTAAGAACGGCTTCGAAATAAATCAAGACGCACTGATTCCAACCCACAAAAACACGACTCTAAAATCGACATCTTTGCTGCTCATCACGCATCCCTGCCATCACACGCCCAAAATCCACACTCGAGCTGGCTGGAACTTTTTGTTCGATTCAACGGCTATTTGATGCGCTGAATTTTGCCGCGAGACATCCAATCGATCGAGGGATGTGTCTTGGTATTTCAGAAGTCGGAGCCATTTTGGGAGATCCTTCGATGACACCGAGAGCTGTGGAAGTCCTGATCCTGAATATCCAGGACGGATACGAAAAAAGCTGGCTGGCGAGTTCAAATGTGTGCCGAGAGAAAGCTTTGATCGCCAGAGAATATTCAGGGTAAATTGTCGAGGATGGTCAAACACACTTTGAGCAAGAAAGACTTTATCTTTTGTCCTGAAACTGAAGCCCAGCACTGTCACGACGAGGCATCGAGGTCGATAGTCGTTTGGCCGTTCTCGGCGCTTATTTTCTTCGACCTTAGATGTTTGTTCTTCGCTGATATCATTGGCAGGTAGGTTAAACGTATTGAACGACTCGACACTGAATCTCATCCAACGACATCATCGGTCTTTGAATCGACAAACGTCCCTCTCCCAGCTCTTCCAAACATTCAGAACATGCCAACCATCAATATCCTGATCGATGCGGTGAAGGAGCAGACTGTCGTCGCAAAGGAGCAGAGTGTCATATCCAATGAGCAGCTCAAAGTAATGGAGGATCTTAGAGACGTGATGATGGACGTCAAGAAAGCGTTGAGGAGGCAAAGCAAATTCTGGAAAGGTCCGACGAGAAGACAGTTGAAAGGTGCGCCGGTTCTGTGCACTATACCCATGGGGATGTCTGATCCTCCTGCAGCCAGTGTTCGAAAAGCTGTGAACGAGGTTGCTCGTGGCATTCGCGGGTCTGACAGGGCCACGTCCCCTGTCCTATCGACTACATCTCACGCTCCATTGACAACGACTGCTCACCCTCGTATTTCAACGGTCCCTGAACCAGGCGAAGCCACCGTCGATAGGTCCGGCGCCCTGTCCGATAACAACAAGCGAAGTGACTCAGTTCCATCTGAGTCCCAGAACGTGTCCGACGTAGTCCTTGGGGAACCCGATCGAATACGGGCAGCTGCGCCTCCGAATCCCATGAATGAGGTCATTGAACTTCTGAAGAGCGTCAAAGACGTCCTTTCCCAACACGGGAGTAAATTTGATATATTAATCAAAGACGCGATAAAAGGTTGGTGAAATGTCCCATATGTTCGAGTAAACTGATGGAGCTCTCAGATGACCAACCATATGAACTGAAGCCACTGAATGACGAGTCGACGTGTACAGCGTTATTTGAGATGGCGATGACGAAGACGAAAGAGGAAGTTGACGAATGGATCAAGAGAATGGATGTCTCTCTAGTCTTCGTAAGTAATTCGACCTCACTTGGGATAATTCATTAGATAACAGGAGATTCCTAGATCGCTCTATTCTCCGCTGTCCTCACAGCTTTCCTGGTTCCCGCCACCCAAAATCTGTTTCCCAATTCGTACAATGCGGGAAATCCGACGAGTATGCCTGTACCGGCCCCCAAGATATCCGCACAGAATGTTTGCTTGCTAAATTATCTGGCATTGATTCTCGCCGTAAGCCACGTCTTTCTTCGCCGGTCGAAAAATCAACTCACCGACCGGCGCTAGATTATCGATGCCATCTTGTCTGTGCTTGGACGTCAATGGATGAGCAAGCTTACAACTCGACCCGAAGGATCTACCTACCGAGAGCGATTGATGCGCCATCTGGCTCGCGAGGCACTCGCCAAAAGGTGGCTGAAGATTCTGGTTGAAGGTCTACACATTGTGCTCCTAGGTTCCATCGGGCTCTTCATGACAGGACTGTTATATCAACTTCGAAACCTGGGGGGATCCTTTGACGAAACCGTACCGAACTTATTGGTTACTTGGAAAGTCGGCCTGTCACTTTCTTCGGTCATCTTTGCAGTTGTTGCTGCTGCCACGATCCATGCTCTGATATACGAAGCTTCGCCATTTGGCGGACCATTTAGCAAGCTGCTTCTTGGCTTCCCTCATGGTATACCCACGGTCTTCAAATGGCTCAAGCAACGCGTCTCGTTGGCATACCAAGCTTCCTCGTTAATGGTCCATGTGGCTGCACAGGTCATAGTTGCCAGTCTCAAATGGTTAATGACGCGCTGTGGATCAAAGAAGGACGAGGAGGATGAGGAGGATGAGACTCGAAGTGCCTACTTTGAGGGATTCTAGGCCGAGACAAGTACACGCAAGTTGGTTGTCTTTGTTTCTAGATCCAAGCGCTGGCTTGTGAAGTCATTGAAAAGGAAGTGGAGGGTCAGGTTTGAAACTGACGACGAAGAAAAGCTGCGAGGCGCCTACATGGATCTTATCGCAGAAGCAAGCGATCCAAAACTATTGGAACGTGCGGTGGGATCCTTTTCGTATGTAGGAGGGATCCGGAGTGCAGGGCAAAGCCGAGATTCAGTGGATCAAATGAAGAAGGCATGGAATCGACTCACAGCAACGGACACCTCAGTCCGAGTCCGCGAGACACTCAGAGCACGGATCACCCCTTTTGTCGAATACTGTGTAGACTATGGTCAAGAGATCAGCGAGGACATCATGCGCTCCATCATCAGCCCTTATCCTATCCCCACTCGACTCCAAGCTGAGGTCTATCAAGCTTCTTTTGCCGACAACAACGCCGATCTCCGCCCCCTCGCTAAACTTCCATTTGAGGAATGCATTGCCCGAGTTCTGTGCTCGTATAACCACAAAGGGAACTTGGGAGACCGGAAGGAAATCTTTGACTTGGCAGAGAAACATTGCAGCGAACTGCTTTGGGAGGGAAAGGAAGATGATGTCACGCGCATCCTCTCCCACGTTGATCGACTCGACCTCATCAAGTCTTACATTCAGTCCCAAAGTGGCGTCTACGATGTTTTTCTCAGATTCATGGTCGAGGATCGCAAACACGAGATTCTGCGCGAAATGAGTGGATTCGTCAAAGCAGGCACTTACTCCAGGCTCGGTCGCTACCCTCTCTGCTATGCCTTTGTCGGCCTTGCTTCTCCGCCGCCGCGTGACATCGATCTGTCCCCGGTCATTGACTATCTCTCTCGACATCCACACTATTGGGTTTGGGAAAAGATCAGCAACACGATCCTAGTTTATCTCAACTCCTTTGGTGTTTCCCAAATCTCAAACTCTGCTGCTGTCCGTCGATTACTTGGTCTTTGTCTCGATCCAGAAGCCCGTGATGCGGAGGGCGATGATCTTTGGCGGTGGATCAACAATGGAGAAAAGATGAGAATTTGTAGTGAAGAGATCGAAACTATCGTGTGAGATCGATACTCGAATAGGTGGTTCTAGGATCGAATAGGAACTCTTAGATAGTCGATAGGAGTGTATTAGAGGTAGTATAGAATCGAATATATGTCTCAATACTCGATCTACGAGTGCGAATGAATATAAAGTTGGATTTAGAGTTTTGATGACCTTTCTCGAATAGAGTGCTTGAGGGGCTTTGGTATGGCGAGACAGTCCTCAGATAATGCCTACAAGCTGCGTCTTACAGTTCTTGAGGTCAAACTGGGATTTTCTAGCTCAATCTAAGTCTCAGTTGTCTACTAGAGAGGAGATAATGTACATGAGAGCGTATTCCTAGGTCTTTATATACGGTTCGGTATCCATAACGAGGCTATACGATTGCTAATAAATAAAGAACGATTGCTCAGCAAAGGAAATCGAAGGCAGTCGGGAGTGACGAATATCGGACGAAGGAGGAAACATGTTGACGAAGACGAATGAATAATAAGAAAAGGGGCCGCGTCGGATCTCCAATAAGTTACTGAATGACTGATATTTCGATTTATAATGGATTTGAGGCGATGGCGACGGAGGGCGAGCGAATGAATAAGGGGTTCGGTCTTGAAGGACATAGCGTACAATTGGCGGAGTTTGAATTTGGTAGCTGAATTAGGAAAGTCAGACGAATAAGGAAAGGAAATTATTTCGGCACGTACCGAGAGAGTCTACATCTCCCGGTGGCTTAGATAATCGCCCTCGATTATTAGGTCTGCCAGTGGCTCTTGACTGGCCAATGAATTTCGCCGGTATTTGCCCACTTCTCCCAGAACGCTTCAAGGGGTTGTGTCGGAAGAGGTTGGGAGAGTGCGATGGATCGATAGAATTCTTTATCGAGTGTTTCATCGATGAATCGATGGATTGGTTGGGATTGACAGGTTTAGAGAGGTAGGACATAGTGGATAGTTCAGTAGAGAGTCGAATATGGGGATTGCGGTGGATGAAGAATTACGGGTAATATTGCTAGGATATTTAAGAGTTTCTGTTTCGTGCTTTTCGGGGATATCGTTACGGCTTAGCCGGTCGTATTAGAAGGTCGTTTTCGGCTATTTAGTGAGTCTTCTGTGTATGGTTGATATTTCCTTGATTGCCGGTGGTTCGGGTATCGTTTGAAGTATTTTAGCGGATTTTCTTGTCATGTCCTGATAAATTAATGGGGAAAATATTCGTGCCCCTCCCGGTGGCTTAAAATTCGAGCTCCCGCTCGTCATTAGCCTGTTCTAGAGAGGTTGTTGGCAGGGAAAGAACGGAGGTCTCACGCATATAGTATGGTATAAGTCGTTTTGCTGCAAACCGAAGTTTCGAGACCGTACCATCCATTTCTGCAAGTGTATATGCGCCGCCTTTGTTCCTGGCGATTACGATATAGGGACCTAAGTACCGGGGCTTCCAAGCTCGGCCCAGGTCCGTTTCCGCTTGCGAGTTTCTGACAAGTACAAGCCGACCTGGAGAGAAATTGTAATCCCTCAGAGTGGAGTGAAACTGTTTCGAAAATTGATCAGCTGACTGTCGTCGTGATTGGTATATCAGCTTATGCATTTTCTTCAGATCGATCTCTCGTTTTTCCAGTTGCTGAGCCCTTATGGCAATTAATTCCGTGGTCGAAAC
>KV419505.1:0-12383 GCA_001630475.1 Sistotremastrum niveocremeum HHB9708
CAGTCCGGATCCACCGAGTACTCAGAGCTCTCTTCCTTCGAACGAGAACATCCCCCCTTCGCGAGAATCCCCGCCCAATCGTCTGCCTTCTGAACTAGTGATGCCGCCGTCCGGTCCGGCAAAGCGTCCGAACCTGGTCCGAACCGAACTGAACCGGCGGTCCGGTTCAGGTTCAGGTTCGGTTCGACCTGGGAGACCAACGGTTCGGTCCGCGGTTCGAGCTGCTTGCCTGGCAGCCCGGACGCGGTTCGAACCGAACCGAACTGCGGACCGATGGTCGAAATGAGCACGAGTTATGTTATACAGAATACAATTTGGCAGTGCTAGAAAGTAGAAATAGCAATATTACTATGATTCGGAGTGCAAATCTCGTTAACGCCGGTATCTCCGTGACACAACAGCCAACCACAACGCGCCCGCAGTTCTCCAACACACCATCGTCTGATCACCACGCTCGTCATAACTCGTTGGCTTTCGTCTGCTGCACGCCCTCCACTGTCGAATCTCCACGTACGCCATTCAATCATGGTACGAACCCACTCGCTCGGTCCTAAAACGCGCTACTAGCAACGTCATCCTTTCGTTCAGCCGCTACCTCTGGCACCCACCGCTCGCGACGACAAGCTTGGTGCTTGTCGTTGCTTGTCGTTACGTTGAGGCGATAAGAGTGACTTGGCGTCACTTTTATCAGCTGTTCCTCTCCCTCGAAACTCCGAATAGTGACTTGGCGTCGCTGATTCCCATCTTTTTCTCGGACATCTCGTCAATCTGCCATTAACGTTCTCTCATCCATCGACTCTACCTCATTTCAAGATCGCACAACCTTATACCACCATCTATTAGCTCGTGTCAACAAGTCCGACATCTTCTCTTCAAGCCCCCGTTCCCTCGCTGCTGGTATTGGATGCTGGACCATAGCTCAATCCACAAGAGCTCAGTAATTCCATTTGAAGACTCGGTGATCAGGAGTTTGAAAACGCGGGCTACTGGAAGCGTGCTCAAGCTGTTTTACAAGTTGCTGTGTACGAGATAACTCGAGTGCATTGCTACTCTCATTTCTCTCAAGCCGTTTATGCTGACGTCTATGCTCTCTTTGTCAGAGTCAAAGTCACTCTTGATACCCGTCCCCTCACGCTAAGCCGACACTCATATCATGTCACCGCGTTCAACCATCTTTTGAGCATATCTTGCACTGCATCGCTCCCTATGCGCATGGTCGATTCGTTGGTTTCTTTGCTGGTTAGCCTACTTTGTGTATTGGCAGCACGTCCCACTGGTCAATATATCTCCATTTTCCTCATTCTTGCCCGTTTGCGTGCTACCACCCTTCATGAAATGTCGCTCCCAACGCTCAGCCGCAGTCTTTCAGACGGAGATCCACGAAGAGAATTGAAAGCGTCCGAAAAGCGTCCGGACCGCGTTCGAACCGAACCGGACGCTTGTAGGACCGGACGCTGCGTCCGGTTCAGGTTCGGCCACTAGAGGGAGGACCGAACCGAAGTCCGGTTCGAGGTCCGGGCTCGAGGGCTCAAGGACCGAACCGAACCGGACTTCGGCATCACTATTCTGAACCCATCGCTTCGAGCTCTCTTTCTTTGCCCCAGAGCGTGGCCGGTTCTTCCGAGTTACCCGTTCTGCCCCCTGTTCATGTTCAAGATTCTAGACAGCTCAGGATCCTCAAAAGTCCGGCCACAGAGTTCTTCATCTGGTATTACGAGTTGTAGTATGAAATACGAAAATCGTCCTTCTCGTGCGAGAGCGACCTGCATCCTTGACACCGATTGCGAGCTCAATTTATTATATTTTAAATTAAAATTTGTACCGTACATGCGTATTTTGAATATCTCCACAATGGCACCTTTCCGATTGATTTTACATGCGTCCTCGTCGTTTGAGCCTGCATATACTGCATTTTTGGCCTTACCCGAAATCCGATTTAAAACTCCGCGCCAGCTGTTTCGAGCCTCCAAAATTCATGTTTGACAGCGATAGCGGACTCAAAACTTCATGTAAATTCTTATAACTAATCACACGGCCTATCGTTAGGTATACCTTAATGCCAGAATCGTTACGCGCATTTTCCCTGCCCCAGAAACCGTTTAATTATCTGATCGCTGATTTGAGGCACAAAGTTGGGTTAGCTTGGGTTAGGTTTGAAACCCCGCCCGGACGTCTGTGACAGTCATTGCGGGCTCAAACGTCAAGTAAAATTCATCAAACTAAAAATCCAATGCTCTATCATTGTTTACTTCCTGCTATTCTCCAAATTGTTGTGATAAACTCCCCAGAACTCTGTATTCTTGCATCTCGGTCGTCTCACCCGGCAAAGTCCGAAATCGCTGGCCGTACAGGAATTTCGGCAACTCCCTGCCTCAGCTCAGCGTGCGTCGTCGCTTCCACATCTCATTGAGCGCAATCATTTCTTTTTCCATATGCTTTGCTTGCCTTCTTCCAACCTCGATAACCTCTAGGCCTCAAGGCCTCAAGTCCAAGCCACTGTACATGTACTCAGCGTCCTCGCTATCTCCCCCTCGTCGTTCTCCAACTCAGCCATCGCGTCAAACACTGATCGATCTGTTTCTTGCCCGCTACTCTTTTCTTCTCATTCATCTCTGCTGGCAACAGCCTGAAGGTCTCTTGTCCCAGTAATCGCCATTGTCCTCCTAGCAGTCCCCCACCAGGCCCCTCATACGACATGTTGCCGCGAAACTAGTGGTATCAAGAGCACATGTGTAAGTGCTTGCCAATGCAAAAGCTCAGTGACTCACTATCACTTCTGCGTTATACAGTTTCTCGTTGAATCCTGGACACAAGATCAAAAAGAGAAAGCGTAGATGGAGATGGATGTGATGCGAGAGTCAAGTGGGATACCAGGTGCGTCGTTAAATCTACAGAGGTACGATGAATCACTCACTACTATGCACTCGCAGCCTTTATTTTACACCTCTGCCGCTTCATATCGTCACATCTGTCGACGATGTCATCTTGTGCCTCGATCTCCTTTATCCAGTAATCAGTGCTTCCAGACTCAGAAGGAGTGCCCAGCCTGGCCTTATCCATTGTTGGATAATGAGTCGCGTCACTTCTCTCAATGTGGTGTGCTCGTGAATCAGCGTGTCAACATCGTCGATGTCGCCTTCCTTGCCTTCTTCGTACGTCTCCTTTGCCTTTTTATAATAATGTGCGTATCGACGTTCATCCAGGGTTGCACGGTCCTCCTCTCGGTTGTGACGATCTTCGGTCCACAAAAATGGAAGTACCTCGTATCTTCTCATTCATCTACGTCCTCCGTGATACCGCCCCTAGTACCGCCGGACGTCTACCATTGAATATCAAGAAAGCGCATTAGGGTGGACGCAATTTACGATTCTAATTCTGACGCGCATAAGTGAATGGATGGGAAAGTCCAGAATCCGTGTGAGCGGGACATCAGGGTGCAAAGAAGAAGAGACGTGCGTCATCTACCTTCTTTCATCATCTACTGTTCATTGATCTCTTCTTCTCAACATCGTGCCGCAATCCATTTCGTGCGTGCGATCTCGCCCTTCTTCAGCTACATCAATGCCATTCTCGAAGCGTCTCTGCCTTCAGTCTTAAATCCGGACGTCTTGTTCTTGGGCTTCAGAACGCACAATCGACTCGAATTCCATATCGTTTGCCATCGCGTGGCACACTGTAATCTAACTTGAAGGCTGCTTAAGACCGGCTCCAAGGTATATCGTTTAGCATCGAAAGTTAACACTATGCAACCTCTTACGGTCCTGCTCCGACTAGGATCAAGTAGATCAACATTCATTTGAGATGCGAGCGGTGCTTCTCATGGTTTAGAGGATCTGAGGATTCATTGCGGAGAACGGTCGTCGCTGGTTTCATTACATATGGCGGTATCCTAACAGGTCTGTTGTGCATTTGAATTCTGGAGTACTACGAGATCGCTGACAAGCCTTGATCTGCTCCTCGGCATCATTCACTTCCCTCGGTCTCACTCGATCTCTTCTCAACCGTTCTATCTGCCAAACCTCGTCAACATCATCCAGTTTGAACAGCTTCCCTACGTGTCATTCGCTTGCTGACGATCTAGAACAGTCTCTGCAATCGCCGTCATCGCAATCTAACAATTTCTGCCTATGTCTCCTCTCAACTCTGGTCTCCGTCCCCGTCATCTCCTCCTCGTCAATATTCTCTTCGACACCTCAATCCGCAGACTCCTGGCTCATTTTTCCGTGTTCCATACCAATCCACCACCATCACCTCATTTGCTTATTGAACCCATCTACCCATTGTGGCCTCCACATTAGTTCACTTCTCTCTTTCGCCTTATCTTCTTTCCAGCTCATGCCAGACAATCATGGCGCCGGACGGTACGGACTTTGGTACGGACGATGAGGCCCATTCATGGGTGTCTATCTGCAATTCTCTCTGGTTTGATCATGGTACGTGAGACTGAGTATGAGATTGCGCATCTGTCAAGCACCTCTGAGTACTGTATTCGTGCGTTGACCAGAGGACTGTGTGTCTTACGAACATCACTTTCAACAGATCATTGTCAATGCTTGATACGTGCGAATCTTATTATAGAGTAGAACTACGAGTTTTACAATATTATATATTTTGCTGTAATCTCTAAAGTGTGATTGAATTACGAACCTTGAAGTCAAAAGCACCAAGTTCAAGCAAGCAAGCCCCACGTTGCGTCATCGCACGCGCGCCTATTTTCAACATGATCACGTTCATTCTGCTCAAGCCTCTTCTACACGTTCGTTGGTGACTTTCTTTGACGACATTGGCATCCCCTGTCATCGCTGTCTTTAGCTACTCGCCGTACTTGGTTTTCACATTCCCATCCTCGTCACCCTCCTGCAATTCGACAACTCTCACCTCGAATTTGGGGAGCTGTGGGGGTATCATTATGAGTAGGGTCAGACAGGGTTGAATCGATGAGAGAACGGAGAAGTTGTGATGGGTGATGGAAACGGATTATCACTGTGCGTACCCCGGGGCTCTCTCCTTCGTCAACTCTAGCTCAATTGCGGTCTTGCGGGCAGGATTTTATTTTCAGACTGTGGATTCGAACTTCGAATCTGTCACCGCCAACAGAACCCATCTCCGAGGCATCTGCATATCCATTCTATTTATTTCATGTCCTCAACGTTGCTTGTCATCGTCAGCTGCCTGATTCGTAACGTCGATCCTCGGCTCTCCTGGCATCATCTCCTTCAACTGTTAACACTGTTCTGCTCTCTGGGTATCTCTCACCTTTACCTCCGCATTCTTTGAGATCAACGTGGATAGACGATGCAACGTCATATCACGACGAGTAAGTGTAGATTTCAATTCGTCCATCGCTGGTATCATATCTTGTTAAAACTTTCACCAGATTGAAGGCCGCTGAGACTGACCAATTGGATTCTGTAGATCATTCAGAAAAGATGAGAGAGATCAATAGTCGCCTGCGGTACGTTGACCAGATTTTTCAAGGCATATTTGTTCGCTCATCGTCGCACCTCGAAGTCATCATCTACGGTTCACGCCTCGTTCAATGACTCTCGCGGACGATCTCTCTGAGATCTTCGTTCCAGCAGTTCTCTCGGCTTTCCAGCTGTCTCTCCAAAAAGCCCTGTACCCCCCCTATCCTCCTCCCTCCTCCCTCAACGCCATCAATCCCAGGGCACATCACCATCGTCCGCGTGTTGTCAAATTGTTTGGAGCCGAATTTAGTCTTGACCAGAAAAAGGCAGAATCATGCAAGACCTCGATGATTTCTTGGTGACGACCGTCGTTCAGCTCAAGCAACGCTTCCCCAGTGGTACAACTACATCCACGCTAATCTCGCAATCCAATCAAATTGTCATTGCGAGCCCTAACTCAGGAAGCTGCCGCCTTCAACACGCGCCAGCGGCCCTCTGACTCGACTCCAAACATTCCAAAGCCCGGCCCTCGATCCGACGAATTAAAGAAGTCGAATGTAAAGAGAGATTGCGACTACACTGCCAAGAGTTGAAATTGCTGCAGAGATGTGTCGAAGAGGGAGTATACGTAATCGCCGATCGACTGGTTGCTGGTTAGCACACAATGGGCCACGATGTCAAAGGAAAGAATGAACGGGCGACAATGATGCATGGAGGAGCCACTGGATCTTGGCCCGCAGCTTCCCGGCATAAATACAAGAGATCATAACAATTAGGAGATGGACCAGAAGAGATGAATAGACAAGCAAGAGGCAAAGGAACCAAATAGTACCAACAAAGTTTGAAGCAAAGATTGCAAGTGCCCACCAGAAATGTGGGAACGAAACTCCGCGCACTCGTCTGCGCACAGGTTGGCTTCAAGACGAAGCTTCAAGCTTCAAGCTTCCAGTACACCGCTATAGCCTAGCCTGCCTCACCCTGACCTCACGCGAATTCATGTCCGCTCTTACTTTGACATGCCTGTCGTCTTGAGTCATCAAAACCCCCTTTGAGTCACACACGTGTGAAGTGCGCGTCGTATCTTCAAGCTTTGAGCTGTGTAGACTACGCGTCGACATCTCCTCAAAACCCCAGACAAGATGTTGTTCCAAACCCCCAATCCACACTTCCTTCGCTCTTATAATACCTCCTCCGACTCGCTCTTACCGTGGCCAGCGACTGATGGCTGGTCCGCTCTCTCGGACGCTACGCTGTTCAAATCATCGTGCAAAACTGTTGGCTTCTTCCAGGCCGTCGGTACGTCCTTTTCCCTTTGCATCTTACTCGTAATGACGTAACTTGATTTGATTAGTCCAGGAACAGGGAAGGCAGTCACCATAATCAAAGTCATCCGCCAAGTGCTCATTGGGATACAGAGGCCAAGATCTTAACATCTATACCACCGATTCCGCAGCAGACATCCTTGCGTCTTCAGCATATCAGTCCTACAGTCTGCCAAGACTCAACACTCCTTCACGACCGCTCGATCTCATCCCAGCCCCAGTTCGAAAATTCTCTTTCGCTGAGAATGGCACTCTACCATTTCAGACCTTACCGCTCGAGAGTGGTTCCATGTCATCGTTTCGACATGCATCTCAGCTTCCCTCCCGTTCGCCGTCGGGCTCAACCGTGATCACTTCACGCCTATCATCGTTGATGAAGCTAGTCAAGCCCTTACTTATTCCAAAAAATTGTGATACGGATGAAGACTATGGCTGATCATGATACCAATAATAATGTGGTCTGGAGTGGGGATCAAGAACAGCTTGGACCACTCGTACGATCCACCGTTGCAATCAAGTGGGGGTTAGCTCAGAGCTATCTAGTTAAGTCAATGGAGCCTCCGTCATATGATGAGAAGGGTTATCGCGGCGTCTCGTACGTTCTTTATCTGTTATGATCTCTTTATATAGTCATTGCTAACTCGACGTTCTCCAGCACCGTCAAGTCTTCGCTTCCCGAACGGATGCGTCTACAAGAGATCTAGAGTGTCATGCGGATTCTCTTGCATCCCAGAGTCTTCTGTCATTGATCAAGTCCAAATTTCCTGCGTCAATACATGCTATTTCCGGAAAGGATGCTTGAGAGGCTCAGCCACCTTCCTTCTTCAATACTGGAGACGTTTCTCTGGTCCTGCATTATGTACAAGGCTTTGCTCGGTAATCAACCTCCTCAACTAGGTAAACACAGCACCACCTGTTTGTGGTCATTTAACTGACTCAAGATTGGAATCAGACCTATGAGATCTCCCTACAACGCTCGATGTAGAAGACTCAGGCCTCCTCTCTCTCCAAGATTGTACGTGCCGATCGTATCAAAGTCGAGCCTTTAAAAGGGTTCTAGGGATAGGTACACCTTGCAAGTCTTGAACAGCTCGCGGAGGGGCAATAGGGTCGGATTCTGAGATTTGCGCTCGAAGGGCGCTCATGATGTTATCTTCATTCGTCTACTGGCTGCATCCGTCAACAGGAGACGTGAGAACTCTCTTGCATTCATTCGTCTCATGCTTCTGACGGCCCTTTCTCGCGCAATTTCGTTCAACATGTCATCGTTGTTCTGCGCTACTCTATTGCAGGCAAGCTATTCTCCGTACATCGCATGTATTGCCTGGCTACCTTTCACAGTTCCAGTCATGCATTCATCTCAGCGTGACACAGGAAGAGACGCGTCGTCAGCGCGTGAGCTTGATCAAAGGCCATCGCGTGCCAATCTTAATCCAAAGTTGCTCCGGTCTCAACGCTATCCTCTCTCGTCTCGTCACAGCTCTCTACTGACTCCACTGGATGGCTCTTCATCAAGATACTCAAGAGACGAGGCTTGGATATGGCGAATGACGTTGGATGCGCCTGTTGAATACAATATACCACGTCCGGTGCGTCTCTTTTACCCACGTACGCGAGACTGTATTGCCACATAGCTATTGTCTTCATCTTACCCCGCAGACTACCCTGGAACACCCTTCCACATCTGCTATCACGCTCACCTTCGGCCACGACGGCCATCATTCATCTTCAACGCATCATGCTCCATCGTCCATGGGTGAAAACCTCGAGCTTGGTGCTTGTAGTTGCACTCAGGCAAGACGAGTGACTTGAGGTCACTAATGTCAGCCGCGGGTTACTGTGAGAAGCTCGAGCAATGACTTGGCGTCATTGCCTTCAACATCGTTCGCACAGAAAGTGAACAAGGTCATACGATTGCGCTCGGGATAGATGGTATGTTCATTTGCTCTCTCTGTATAATCTCAAATATCCGCCAGCTGACGGTCAAGTAACCGAATCAATCCTCACTGTGCTCTCGTCTGCCAATCTCCCAGGTCTGAAGATCATATTGCATCAACCTCTGGGAACATGATGATCAACGACGCTCTGTCCGATTATTCAAGTCATTGCGTCTCTCGTCGCCTTAGTCAGCAGTGTTGGTACATCAAGTTGAGCACTAGCAATCAAGATCCTCCTTTGTGTGTATCGTGTCGGGATCAGGACTCTAGAGCTGATTAGTAGGAGAAGGTCATCGTTGTCGTGGCAAGGTCCATGCTATCACATGGTGTGTTTGAATTTGTCGTCCCATCGCTCCTACTGACTCTCGTCCTTACTACCATCACGTCATAGACAATGTTCTAACCCGTCCCCCCATTGATATTCCTTCATCTGACCATGGAAAAGTGCGACAAAATACTTCCTTGATTGTGGAACACGT
This sequence comes from Sistotremastrum niveocremeum HHB9708, assembly GCA_001630475.1. Lineage (NCBI taxonomy): Eukaryota > Fungi > Basidiomycota > Agaricomycetes > Sistotremastrales > Sistotremastraceae > Sertulicium > Sertulicium niveocremeum. Next base: position 9,147 of record KV419505.1, read on the forward strand.
GGAGAATGGTTGACCAGTGTTGTGACCCAGTGAACGATGAAGCCACGTCAGTTAAGATATCTAGACAAATGAAGAGACCTTAATTCTGAATCCTGATCGATAAGAACGCGTCGCCGCGACTGGAACACGTATTGAAGAAGAATTGTCACGAAAAAAAAAGAAACCGAGTACTGTTATGCCTGACATTCTTGCCGTCGTGTTCAGGGGTAATGATGAAACCGGGAGATGGGGATGTTGAGTGTTGAGTCCGTGTCACAGATTAATTAGTTGAGACAAGATCTGCGGTCTGGAGAAGTTACTGTAAGCAGGAAAGACTGGCATCTTGTCAGAAGTGTTGTTTTCAGCCCTAGTTTGTTCACTTAGCCTTCCTCTCAGTACTCTCTTGTCGGTCTACATCACACATTGAATTGATTAAGCGGTCGATACGACCATGGCAATTTGACAAACAAAAAAGCAAAAGTTGCACAAAGGGCATCGATCGGAGTGCGAATTTTGAACGTGATCACGGCCAATTTAGACGCTGGACTCATATGCCCAGTCAAAACAAAGGCAAAGACGAATATGGAGTACTCAACGGCTAGCCAATGTAAGGGATCTTACAGGTCTTAGTCAAGACAAACATTCAGCAACTCACTGATGCTCCCACCCTTGATATGCAGAAAACACGTCGAAAGGGACAGGTGTGGAAATCAAGAGTGAGCATGACCGGGATGTCAGGCCTCAGGCCTCTGGTGCGTTGCAACGTCTATGCAAGTCAAAATGTGTACCCTGCTTACTTACTACTCTGAACTCCTATTCAGACATTCCCTTGACGACATCGCATCGTCGTACCCCTCTTCCTGAATACTCCTTGCCTTCCTCCTTGATCTCGCTTGTTCCGTCACTGACTACACTCTGCCAAACCTCCAAACATTTCCCAACATCAAATCCTTTGACCATCATCATCACCTTCAAAGTTCACACAACCATTGATTAGCTCAACCCTCCATCATTGATGGCGTAGGTTCAGCTTATCATGTCATCCTTGGTGCATCTTACCCCTTGGGATCTGCTTAAGACTGACTTTTGACCTACTCACCTAGTATCAGAAGTTGAGTGATCGTAACAGAGGACCATATCATCTGCCGCCAACCCTTTCATTATCGACAAACTGCGTCCCCATGACGTATGCTTAGAGCCCGCTGACAGGTCCAGCAAAGATATTGTGCAACTGCCAATCCTCGCTTCATGTATGGGCTTCATTCCTTACGCTATCTGCGTCACAGATGTGATAGGAGAGATCAATGGACGTAGGGTGCTTCAAACAGATTCATCATTGCATGTTCGAGTTCGCCGACAACCTCTTTGCAATTTTGATGTCAGCTCTTCTCTCAGACTTTCAACTGTCGTACAGCAAACCGTCCCATCCTCATCCTGCCTCCGCCAGAGCTGTCGGTCCCTACGGATAATCACCATTATCTGTCATCTGCTGCCTGGGATCTGGTCCAGGGATAATGTCAAGTCTGTCTCTAGCCTTTATCGCAATGCCCTCCTATTGTCGCCTGTCACTAGTGTTCCAAGGACCAAGGTCCAGTTGCCGTGACCGGACCGCAGTTGCCGGTTGCCTAGGTTTGTGGAAAATCAGGCAACCAGCAACTGCAGTCATGACCGGTTGCGACCACGGTCGCAACCGAGGACCCTTAAGGGTCCCCAACCAGGGTACCCAGAGGGTATTTTGGGTCCCAAGTGGGTGTTTATAGTGACATATCTGGTATATATTGGTCTCTATATGCATGTACCACATCATATGAGGTGTACTGTATATACACGACCATAACATACAGCCGTAACGCCGTAACGATCTCAGGAACCGGAATTTCAACATACTCACAAAAATATCAGCGTAACGTTTGGAATTTTTGACATACAGTGACGCCCGGATATACTAGCCGGCGTAGCCGGCTCGCCAAATATTCAAAACTCAACATACTTCGAGAGCGGTTGGCGTAACGTTACGCCAATTTCACATACTGATTCCACAATTTCGGCCGTAACGGTATGTTATGGTCGTGTATGTACAGTATATACAGTATATATAATATAATATTGATAAAAATATTGATAAAAAACCAGTTGTGACTGGAAAAAGTGGCCATGACTGGTTGCGCAACTGGTTGCAGCCGTCTTCAGAAAAAAATAGACCAGCTAGTAATTCAGCTCCTGAGCGCTCAAGAATACTCAGGAGCTGAATTAGCTGGTCTATTTTTTTCTGAAGGTGACCGGTCGCCAGACCGCAACCGCAGTCGCAGTTGCCAGTCACTAGTGTTTGAAAGTCAGGTTAAGTTAGGTTATGGGCCCCTCGGAGGCCCTAACCGTAACCAAACCGCGGTTATGGTTAATGGGTTTTGCTGTAACCTATAACCGCCAACGGTCACGGTTAAGCCAAAATTGGGTGACCATGACCTGACTTTGACCGGTTAATGCGGTTATGACCTCAAAAAAGTCATAAATCTCCACTTTTTACTACTTAATCTAGGTTATTGGACCTCATATATGATGTATATGACAAGCAGAACACACCAGAAGGCCTGGGGAAGGCTGTAGACAAGGATCTACCCATGTTGGTCAAGGCAAGCGGTCAAGGATTCCGGGGAGGTCCATGACTGTGACTTGACCACCAGCTCTGAGCCATGACCATTAACCATGGTTAGGTCACAAATGGTTAAGTTACGGCTAAGTCGCAGTTATTTGGCGGTTACATGACCTGACTTGCAAACACTACCAGTCACACCAAATTTTGGATGGCAACCGGACCAGCAGTTGCCAGTTGCACCCTCCGGGGGTCAAAGTCCAGTCGTGACTGGACCTCAGAACCCTATTCAAGGCTTCAAGCTGCTACAAGCCTACAACTCGTATTGCCCGTTAGGGTGGCACCTCTAGTTCTGACCTCCCCAGTTTGATGCATGACGCTCAAACCAAAGAGAGCTTTTGTTCTGAATTCCAAAGACGCACAGCACAAAGTGCTGAAAGCTTAGGGTTGCCGGGGGGTTTCTTGAAAACCCTTGCCGGGTCTCTCTTTTTCCAAGTTCAACGTGCCAACGCTGAGCTGACGAATGGAAAAACTTTGAGCTCAAGAAAGGCTCTTCGTGGACCGGCCTCTGACGCCCACACCCAAGGTGATGTACTGGAGCCATCACCCAATCATTCTGCAAAAACCACCCAGGCTTTTCTGACTCAGGGCCTGTTCGCGTTGACCTT
>KV419506.1:0-11378 GCA_001630475.1 Sistotremastrum niveocremeum HHB9708
TCTCAGCGTACGGCTTCACCTTGGGGCATTGGAGATGAGGTCGACTAAGAGGGGACCAAAGGTTGGCATATGGGTCCCAGTGTGGAATGTTACTACTGTACCCATACGACCTTAACGTACGGGCGTTACGCCGTAACGTTCCGAAGAATGCAACGTACAGCGTACTCCGGCAGCGTTACGCGTTACGCCCTCAGCCCGTAACGTACTGAGCCCCGGGAGCCCGCCGTAACCCGGCATTCCATCCAGAAACACGGCTAACCAATCAAAACTTTGTAAATTATAATACCACTAATATACAGCAGCATTTTGAACCTTATTTTGAAGACGACCCATGCAAAATCTACAGCATACCAACATGGAGAGCCCTTCCAACTGGCACCCAGACATGAAGTCCTCCATGTCCATGCCCGAATCTATCAGGAGCGCCCTAATACCGTCTGCTCAGCTCCCACTTACCCAATTCATCCATTTCCCGCTCCCATCACCCTGTTCTATTCACTCCGGGCCACATGTCTTCGCTTCTGATGAGCCAAACGTAACCGAGAGCGAGGCTGTTGAACTCCTCCTTATCTACACCCTGCCGCATCGGAGTGTTATTGACGAGGGTTGCACAAACCTACAGCATGCGCACCTGAGAGGCTTTCACTCCGTGAGATATCCTCATCTCTCTGGGCAAGCAGGCAGCCGCCGATTTCCGTTATGGGTACCATTTGCGTGGGCTTTACTCCTTGATGCTGCGGAGATGAAGATTGCATGGAAGAAGGCTATCGCATGGCTGAACGCCGGAAGCAGTCGTAGCACAGAAGAGAGCATCTTGGTGGATAGAATTTTCATGTTGCTTGATAGCATTCCGTGGGCACCCAACATCGACATTCCTCTTCCTTTTCATCCCAAGCTCTTGACCAAATTCCTTTCTCGCGATTGGCTTGAGGGCGATCACATTAATCTCATGCTTGATCAACTTCGAGAATCACTCACAGATCGTCGGGCAAGAGCGGCAGACCTGGACTTCAAGATTGCAACAATTGCGAATACTATGTCTTTGGTATCAGCATTCGAAAACCAAGATGAACGAGACTATATGACGTACAGTGGGTTCCGACAACTGCGAACCCTTGGCTGTCTCATGGTCTCCGGCAAATGTGCTGGTGTGGGAATGATAATGAATATCAATGGCAATCATTGGGTTGCCATGGTCGTTGACGCTCACCGTCGCTCCATTCGTTATGGGGATTCTTTTGGGCATCCGATCCCAGACACTTTACTCGAAACGATTCACTGGTGGATCCGTCATCACTATGTCACCACACAGGACTTCGAACTCACTCACTTGCCGGTGACCCATCAAAACGACGGTTTTTCGTGCGGGATGCTTGCAATGAATGCCTTGTCGCATTTCATGGTGAAGGATGTGCCTTTGGCAGCAGCAAAGTCCGTTGCGTACGGAGAACGTCTGCGCGTGGTAGCGAACGCTGCTGCATTTTACATCGAGAACGTCAGTAATTCTGCTCTTTCAGGTCATGAAAATCCGTCCTTACCATAAAATCAGTTGGCAACTGCGGCAGCTGTGCCAAGTTACCCCTCGAATGCCCTCATTTCCTCTTCACCAATCGCTATACCAACCACGCCTTTGCTTTCCGATGCGACGGAGGCGCCTTTGTCTGCTTTCGAGGAAGAGGATCTTTCTGAATTGGCATCCGAAGCGAATGCATCAGATGATGTTGAGATGGACGGCAACTCAGAGTTGGATTTGGACTGGATGGATCGCGGATCAGACGGATCAGACAGTGATGCAGCCGATGATTTGGATGGGGATTGTCGTGCAGTCGGTCCGAGGCAAGGGGTCCGACATATGGTGCTCGATTCGAGCTCAGAGGAAGAGCAGGTTGGGGGGGATGCAGCCGAGTTGACGTTGGGACCGATGACGCGTCCCGTTTCTCCTGCGCTAAATCCATCTGGAAAACGTCGAGAGGTCAGCCGAACGCCAGGAAATAGTCCTCAAAAGAAGAAACCACGTCCACAGCCAGCGAAACATGACCCACCTATTCCCTTTGCCGCCGCAGCACCATCCAAACCTCTCATCACCGCACATCGCTCGCAAGTCCTGACCAGCTTCTTCAAACCGATGACAGCACAAGAGAAAGCAGACAAGATCAACCAAGGACGGCTGGACATTGTTGAGAAGAGACTACAGAGACAAGAAGAAGAGGCCGAGGAAAGGGAGTTCAAGTGGGAAAAGAAAAAGGCTGGTGGGCGTGCGAGACAGCAGCGCTATCGGGATCGGAAGAAGGCGGCCAAACAGGCAAGCGCCGGTCTCGCACCTGAGGAGCGTGTGCAGTCATCTGTGTTAGCTGGTGAAATCGCGAGATGGGAGGCTTTGGGAGATGACGAGGACATCAGGGAATGCGCTGATGAAAGCGCCGGTGAAGAGTTGAGAAATTCAAAAGCTGTGGTGAGTTCAAAAATAAATATTTGTGCCATTTGACTCACGACGTTCCTAATCACTTCACAGGTCGGACTGAGACCTTACGACGATGTTAGTGGTCCTCGTAAATTACGTTCCGATCAAGTAGCAGAAGATAGCCGCCCTCATCGACTCGATCGCTATCTTGCTGTCAAGAAGCATCGCAAGACCACAGTGCCAAAACCATACCAGAAATCAAGGAGAACACACTGGGCTGATCCGCTCCTCTGGGATGAGATCAACACGGTGGCCCAGTTCGTTGGCCCCAGCGGCACCGATATTGTCCTAGAGCTCAAGAATAGACATCGCAGCGGCAAATATGACCGCTTGCGTCAAAATCTTGTCAATGGTTGGATTAATCACCCCGAATCTCACAGATACAAAGTCGTGTGGACAGACAAGGTCATGCGCTCAGTCAGCAAGTTGCACAAGCCAGGAGGGGATATCACTCGCCGCGGCATCCTCGTGAGTACACTTGTTATGTTGAAGGAATTCGAGTCATCTAAGATGAAACGTAACCAGGCGGCGTATCCCAAGCTTGTCAAGGCCATCAGAGATCGTCTTCTTGCTATGCGCAAAGCAGGGGCTTCGCTCACCCTCCTGACCGCTCGAGCAATTATGGTTGCGTACATCACGCATATGGAACCACATCTCTTCAACAAATACATCTCAAAAACCGAGCTTTTCCGGTGCTCAGATCCTTTCGTATACAAATTTCTTCGCCTCGAGATGAAATGGACGCTTCGACGCACGACTCGAGCAGCACAGAAACTCCCCGACAACTCGGCCGAACAATGTGAACATACTCGTCTCCGCATTGCCTGTCACATACGGGATTATTCTACTCCAGCGCAACTCATTGTTAATATGGATCAAACCCAAGCTTTATATGTGCACGGCTCCAAAGTCACATACCATGATCGGGGAGCAAAACAAGTTTCGGTAGCAGGGGTTGAGGATAAGCGAGCCTTCACCGTCTGTGTTGCAGTATCCCTCAGCGGAACTGCATTACCTTTCCAAGCCATCTATCAAGGACACATCGAGACCCGCGTCACCCCCGGCATAAATTCACCTCGGTACGAAGAGGCCATACGCCTTGGTTTGAAGTTTGTAGCGTCCAAGACCGATACATACTGGGCAAACTTCGGCACCATGAAGAGGTGGATCATGGAGATTTTAGTGCCCTACTACATTGGCGAAATGAAGAAGCTTGGGCTTACGGATCAACAGTGCATACTCATCATTGACGTATGGTCTGTTCACCGGTCGAAAGAGTTCCTCACTTGGATGGCCGAGAACTACTCCTGGATCACCATTTACTTTGTTCCTGGAGGATGTACCGGGATTTTTCAACCTTGTGATGTCGGGATCCAGCGTCCGTTCAAGCTCAGTCTCGCCCGAGAGTGCCATTTTGATCTAGTGAAGGAGACTGTCAGTCAGCTTGATGCAGGGAAAGACGCTGTGAACGTGCGATGGGACAAGAAAATTGAAACAGTGCGGAATCGATCCGTCGGATGGCTTGTGACTGCTTTCAAATCAATTAACAAACCTGAATTGATTCAAAAGGTGCGTAGTAAATACATCGCTCTCTCAAACATATTTTTGACTTTTGTAGGCATTTGAAATGTGCCGCACAGATGACGGAAATCTATCCTACGCTAGCCTTACCAGTTCCGAGACGCGTCAGAAGCTCATCAGACTCGCCTCGTCAGCAGACCCCAAGGAACGCGAATTCTTCCAAGAGCTGATGAGCCATCGAAGAGAAGAGCCTGAGGTTGCCGAGGATGTGGTCATACCCGAAGACATCTCGCCCGATCTTGAAGAGAGCAATGACGGGGTGGAGAGCGCGTCAAGAGCGGCTGGCACAGCGGTGGAACACTTGATTGATGAAGATACGAGTGTAACGGCGGATGAGTTCGTTGCCAGATTGCTTGACAACGGAGAATCTCTTCAGAAGGAATGGTCGAATGATGTTATCGGTTTGGCAGCTAGGGACATGGAGTTGGCGAGTGAGAACTTGGATGAAGAGACTGTCGTCGTTGATGTGGGTCAAAAGGAGGAATCGTTGGGCCGAGGGAAGCGTAGACGCAATCAGAATGCGTTGTACAAGCAATGGATCAGCGATGAGTTGGCCGATGATGAGTAGTATGACGTACCATAGTCCCAATTATTATAATTTTGCTAACACAACGCTTCAGAAGCATCTCCACAACTTGCTGAGTTGGTTTGACGAGGTCTGAGAGCATCTAGCTGCTTTATAGAGCCTTTGGAGGGGTGCAACGAGAAACCGCCTGGCTAACGTACAGGGCCTGCGTTACGCGTTACGTAACGCTTTTCTAACGTACCGAAACTCGGAATTCGAGCGTAACGATACGTTGAGGTCGTATGGGTACAGTATCGGCGGCCGAGGCCGATCAAGGGCAGCCCGTCTGAGTTTACTACCGATCGTGCGCCTGACTAATTACATCCGTTTCCTATCTGAATACGAGCGTATGGCTATATCAATCGCCTCACGACGGAAGCGATCCTTTCTGAAATCACCGGGGCAAACTCTGGTGCCGTAAATCGATACCGATCATACAAAAAAACACCTACCGTAAAACCCAAAAGGAGGAACGGCGGCACTACGGTTAAAAATGTCGTAAGCGCGAACGAGGAACCCAGCTTGGTGCCTGGTGACAAAATAAGGTTATTGATGACAGATGATCAATGAACGTGCAGGACAGACTTGTATTATCTGCGGAGCCAGGCTCCGCGACGTGCCACAAGTATATGTTGGCACGAGTGTCCGGGCCGCTCGTTCCGCTAGCGATCCAAAACGCGTGTTCGTCATAAAATGCCTGCGAACGAATGAGGACGGTAATATGGAGCGCTTGTAGACGTACTGTAAACACATGGACTGGATCTACAGAGAATTCAGCAGATGAGGAACAGGCTAACGATCAGGCACATACCTTCGTGAGATAAAACTTGCAGACAATCACCGTCGACGCAATCCCAAAGCATTAATCTGCCTGATTTATTCGCACCCAATAAGGCATTTCCGCCGTGTATAATTGCCGAAGGAATCAGACGCTTGCTGTGTGGGTCGTGGGGCTCGAAATGCTGGATCTCAACATTTGAAGGGTATTGCAACAGGGTGAAGCTGCCTTTGAGGTCGGCAATAACAAAGGAAGTGTAGTCTGGCGAGAAGGAGAAAGAGGCCCTGTTTTGAGAATTTAAGAAGCAGTCAAATGAGGTAATTTGGGTACGCACAACTCAGAAGGGACGAGGCAAACTCGAAGCGAATCAACTCGTAGCTTGCCGTCCTGGTTCACCACGGAAGATAAACTAATCAATACGTCAGTGGGCAGGGGAGGACTTACAAAAGGATAGCCTACATTATTCCGTGATGCAAGAATCCAGTGAATAGCTGTTTACGTGATGCCTTCTCTCCGCTGCTCCTGTCCCAGTGAATCCCAGTAACTACAACCGCTTTGTCTACAGCGGTATGAGGGATTGGGGGTGAAGGAAACACCATCAGAGGTTCAGTCTTCCAGGTTTGAGAGTTAGCGCCTGAAAGGAATGCATAAGATCGAGACGGACAGCGAGAATAATGGCGAACCGCGACTAAGAGACCAAAGAGATATCGTATTGCCCCCACCCACAGCTAGATGTTCCATAGGCTGATCGGCGGCGATGAATTCAACTCTCGATCCATGGTCACCCGGCTCATGGCCTTCAATGTACAACTCAGCCTGTCGTTCCACAGTGGGTTAGTTGAGATTCGCATGATATGCACGATCTCACCTGTGTCTCGCTGACAGCAAGCAGTGTACCATTTCCTAAACCTGCTAGAATCTGCGTTTTGCCAATCCAAAGTAGGGAGAGCACTGGGCTGCCGGCGTTGATCTGGTGGAGGAGTTGAAAATGTTGCAGGGACCAGATGCATAAGGATCCGTTGCTTCCTCCGGTCGCGAGCTTCTGTCCATCAGCACTGAACTGGAGAGACTTGATTGGGCCAGATTGGGAAGCCCCAAGTCTGCGGATGACTTTGTATTCGAGCTCAACGTCGGGCATGAATAGACGCAAGGGCTTAGCAACGGCGCCTATTCCGATAGCTGGACGATACGTTCGGCATCATCCGATCTCGGCATTCCTGATCGGAGGCTCGGATCAATATTGGGCTCTGAATCGCATGTATTTGCGATAGCGTAAAGGACACTTAAAAACAGAGGGGAGTATAGTGTAGTGTATTAGAGAGAGATAAAGGTGTATTGTATTAGGCAGCATCAGGTTGCGTAGCACTCTCACCAATTTCCCGCAGAGACACGACTGTTACTTCCGTGAGCGAGATATAAGGACACATGTGAGACTACTGACTGAACGTGACTGCTTTGTTGCTTGGAACAATAGGTGGGTTCTGATGCCTTGTAAGCGCCAGAACAAAAGAAGTAAAAAAGAGCTTACTCCTTGATCACCCCAAGCTAACGCGGGAGGAATGATCGCCTCCACCGTCTCGTGGATCCGCATATTGGAGACTAAGAGATCTAACCCTTTAATGACCTGTCCTGTCCCTACGCGAAAGAGAAATTTCTAGCCACCAGTCAACTGACCGTAGTGGATGGAATGTAAGAAAATGGTGACTTTACCTTCTGTTTGTCTACTTGCTTATCATCGACGTACATCTGATGCTTCACACGAACCAACTCATTTGGCTTCGGCCTCTCAACTCCATCACCTGCCGCGACCACGCGATAACGCAATCCTACACAATCGTCAGTCATCGTGCGCGTTGTAGTTGTGATGTCAAACCTTACCACCGGGGAGGACAAGAGGATACCGGCTGTTCCCATCGAACGAAGTAGTTGCCGTCGCGAAAGAGGTAGCTCCTGTGACCATAGATACGTTTGGGGTTGGGTTTTCTGTTGGTGTGAGCCGGAGATGATGGTCTGAACCCGACCTTTCAAGGTTAGCGGGTGCTGGATCTAGAGTAGAAGCGGAGGCAGGGGCGGGGTTCGGATTGGATGCTGGATTAGGGGGTGTTGGCGCAGTAGTTCCAACCTCATGGACACGTAGTCTTTTCCTGCCATCGTCGTCGACCTCTGCTGTCGGTTCAGTCAACTTCCGTTTGGGAAGTTGTTGTTTGTACGTGCCATTGGCGGGCGTCTTCGTGAGATCATTGGATGGAAGCTTCATAACATCGTTGGATGGAACCGGAGGGCCGATGGGTGGCATTCGATACGCGAGCATCTCAGCAGTGTAATGATACCACGTCCCGATAACAGCGACAGATCTAGTATACATTAGCAGAGGATGGAAAATTTAGCAATTGTATCCGCGTACCCGGCACCTCTGACTTGCAAGAAGATATTCATCCCTGGGAAGACCAAATCTAGTGCGTAGCTGAACGTATGGGGCTATAGCGTATCCCGAATCAGAGACGCTCTACATATCGCAAGAACTTATCACGCATACACCATTTGGACCGAATCTGACAAGAGTGGCTTGAGGTGCGTCTGGTTCTGGTTCTTTGGGCTCGTCGACGCTCCGACAGAGGAAGGTCACCTCAGTATGGGTGACGCTTGGGTCTACCTCCAGACTGATGGACGATATACGGAAGATAGCGCCACTAGATTGAGGAGATTGCAGGACCATATGCTGGCCTTGATAGATGCGCCAGACTCTACAAGATCGTCGTTTGCGAGCATTAGCATCTCGCTATGGGCGACAGGAGTGAGGAATGACTCACACGGTATCCGTCGGGATCGGCATTTCGGGATCGGATCTTCGGATGCTGCGCTAGAGCTGGATGTGTATAACCTCACACCGCCGCCCGACCATACTCCCGCCTTATATAGTATTTGCTCTACGAAGAGCCTTAATCACATGTTTTACAGATGATCATATTCTTCTTTGCTGAGGCTTGTTCCCAAGCGATACAAAGGGATAGCCCAAAACAGGCGCCTTGTCTTGCAACGCCTCGAGGTCCGGAGCCGATCATAGTCTGTGATACAACTATCAAGGAACGACGAACTTTAACAGATATATCAACCATACCAACATCCTTCTCTATGAATACGTCTTCCTCAATTTCTTCGTCCCCGATTGCCGTCTCCCCCATGTCAGAATCGTTGGACAATCTTCCTTCAGACGTGGAAGAACCTCGCATGTCTGCTGAAGAATTTTTGAAATCGTTGGAGACGGATGACCATGGGCCATGTATGTGTTCGTTATGTTGTGACTTTTCCCTTGGAATAAGACTATAAAGTGATAGGGGATGATTATAAACATGGTGTGTCCACCCAAGCCCGTCAGCGTTCCCTCACCATTGCTAATACGGTCCCCAGTGCGCAAAATCATGCAAGTGTATGAAGATCGTGTCGCCAAGCTGTTACAGGAACACAGCGATTTTCTCCTGACCGAAATCAGCTCGACGAAAGAAGAGCTTTCACTTCAGATTCAGACGCTCGAAACTCGCGTCAAAGTCGACTTGGATGGCTTACTATCGGATATTGACCACCAGCGTACCGCTCACATGAAGGTCCACGATGATTTGCTCGCCCGACTACTCAAACTAGAGAGAGAATTTGTATGTGTCATTTCCGCTGGATTTATTGGGTCCAACCTCAGTATATATAGGAATCTGCAAGCTCGGCCTACGCGGAAAAGGCGATTGAATTCAAGGCGGCCCTCTGTGAAATTCACTCCCTTGGCCGAGAGCTGGAAAAGCTACGCAATCAATCCATCGGCAATGGTATGCATGATTTCCTCTCGTTCGGTCCATCGATAAACGTGGTGAAGATGTAGGATGTCATGGGGCAGCACATTCTGAGACCCGACTTCGCTCATTTTTAGGATCGGCTCAACATCGAGCACGGCGTATGCGACAATATCTTTGGAGAAAGCTTGTGGATATTGGATTTTGCGACTGCGTAGCTGTTACATCCGATCCTGCTAAAGATGTCGGAGGAGATGGAGCGGATGCCAGCGATCGAGTCCCCCTATCCCATAGGGCCCAACAATCGGTACGAATGGCCTCATTCTCAAGATCATCGACGCTCTTCTAAAATTGTTCAGGGTCGTTCTATTATCAGCGCTCCCCTTCAGATGGTCAGCCTGCAGACGATCAGCCTCCGAACACACGACCTGTCCCAATATCTCCGTCAAAGCGTGCTCGCCTTCGGCTGTGCCGTTATTATCCTTTTCCTGGTTCGCCTCTACCCATCTGAACAAAGGGATAACCCCCTTCGTTCATTGCCTCCGTATCGGGAAGGAATGTGTAAGCGTGAAAACCCCTGTTCTGTCTCATGCATTACGCTAACGTTTCCGGCGGATAGCGCGTATGTAGGTGCCTAGCCGCCTTTAAATTGCATCCTACCTAGCCACTTAGAATACATTCAATTGATGATGAGCACCCCCATTCCCTTTCACAAAGCAGTCCCAAAGACCAAAACATGGAATCTGACTGTCGTCAAAACTGAAGGCGCCCCGACCGTGTCTGGGATCCCACCTCCGGACGATGTCAGCGACTTAGCCCAAGCTTTGACTGACGGTCTCGCGATATCACAGAGGTACAACGCAACTTGACATCGTATCCGATCTGGGAATTGACGTTATCTCTCTCAGACCGAATACTCCTCCAGAGCCAATCGGCACCAGCCAGGCACTCCACGCCACCCCAAAAATCGATCAATCGTAAGTTTCGCTTGAGGCCCAGTGCAGACGATTCTCAGTCCGCCTTACAGCCCCCCGCGGCCTGTGACGTTGACCGCACCGACCTCAGCATCTTCTTCTGATGATTGTGTACGTTCCTGATAGACTTCTTCGGTTTATGGTTTACCTCAAGGGTCTCACAGAACAATGTGCTCGCTCAGCCCTATACTAAATACAGTCATCAGTACCGCACGGACAAGAAGTACAAGACATACTCGTGGTATGAATCATTTGGTTCTCGCTCGCTTGCTACGCCCCCACTCGATCCGAGAGATCCATCGGTCAACATCGGAGATATGTTCTTTCATCGGTACGGGCGCGATCCCCAGGTCTGGTACTGCGATGAGGCCAGGGAGTGGACGATTATCAGACGCTACGAAAAGCACCAACCCACCGGTCGCTTCTTGAAGTTCAATAAATTTGGTGTCGTGTCGCTGGTGATTAAGGATGAGCTCCCGAAGAGCGAGCGGCAGGCTTTGGCAAGGACGCAAAGTGGCTCCTCTACGCTTGAATGATCGGATAGCACTTTCCAAATAGAGCTTCAGTAGAATTGTATACGATCAGGTCCGCTCCACTTTACCGCTGAGTAACGCTATCGACTTGGACCCATCGCCGCCGACCACCGACGATGAACCAATTGCGGAATTTGAAGTTCAGGCCGACGATCGGATCAACCGCAACCGCTCACGATTTCTACTTTCGTTATACGGGCTCCGCTTTATCGGAGCTATTTTACGCATCTGGCAAGAGACCTCGAAGCAAGCTTTACGCTTTACATGAGCGATACATCCTCAGACTTAAAAGTCACGAAAGTTGTGATATCCGTCTCCCAGACAAATTCCAGATGGCCGAACCGGAAACACCCAACTTGAGGCGAAGTCTTCGGGCCTCCGTCATTAACTCTCGCACATCCTCTCCCTCGTCTACCCCATCATCGAAATCAAGCAAAGCAAAGCCTCGCAAGTCCAACAAACTTCCTCCGGCCCCCGCATTACCACAATCAACCCCCTACGACAATTCCCAATTGATACGTGGAGCCCCGCAAGGATCTGCAAGCTCATCTTTCAGCCTCGAAGACCTCCAAAATGCAGCGGATTCGGGAGATTCGGATTTCGAGCTCCCCCCCCTCCGCAACGCCCAGATGGCAGTAGGTGCCCCCCGTTGGATGTCTTTCGAGCCACGTTTCTGACCAACCCATCATCAGACCAATCATCAGAAG
>KV419507.1:0-10908 GCA_001630475.1 Sistotremastrum niveocremeum HHB9708
TACAGAGAGACATTATCACCAATCATGATGCATGAGGACTCAAACTCGACAAAAACCACGAGGAAAACCGCCTCCGAAGACCAGCCAAATCAGATTCGCCCCGTACATTCCCCGACTTTTGATCTTGCTCTCGATCTGTTCTTTGCGATACGCTTCAATAACGACACGGATGCAAGCAGCATGTCACCAGAGTTGTATTCCAGCAGTTTATTGATCTGCGGTGGCTCTTGCTTGATCTTTTTTTTTTGGAGATACAGAAGTTGAGTGGGCCGAAGCAGAGCCTTGGATAGCCACGACATTGAATGTGTTTTCATTGTGCACTGTGAAGACTCATGTTCGAGCGAAGATATTGGAAGCGGAGCTTTTAATGGTTTGGGATGCAGCGAGAGACAGACGAAGAAGCCCAGTTGGTGACATGACAGATGGATTTGTGCGCTTACGAGGAGTGATTGCGAGGGAGCATGTCGGCTCGGTGTCTAAGACGTTTGACGAGCATGATATGCATACGCAAAAGAAGAGAAGATTGATGCGGCTCGAATACTGCTCTGACTCCGGAAGGAAGTCGTGGACAGTGAGGGACGAAGACAGCGATGAGAAGGTCGTCGGAGACAAGAAAAGAGGTGGTAGAAATGGGTCTGGTCTTGATATTAGTGAGCGATGACGATAAGAACTTCAATCAAGCACTATCGGAGAGGCTCGAAAACAACTGTGACTGAGACGAGTGATAAGGGCGAGGTATCTAAGGTTTCCCCATAAACATGAATGAGCCATCGGAAAGAACGAGGTAGATTCCATACCTCTAAACTCTTCGGCAAATCTCAATTGTACTTTCGTGAATGGAGCTGACTACAAATTTGAAGAGCCAAGTTGAAATCCTAACGCTTGAATCGGTCCGCAGCTCTGCCGATTGGATAGTATCGAAGAGTATGTGACTGTATATGGGAGAGACACGCGAGACGAAGGAAGGATCCAGAGGTTTGACATTCAGTGGATCTATTCACGTCTTCAGTTCCGTGGACACGCCTTACGGTGACGACTGACGCACCTCAATCAAAGCCTCCGACCCTCAACATCCTTAGCTCTCCTACGCACATCTTCGAACCATCTTTTGCCGATGTCCTCTGCGAATACCGTAGAGTCTGTTCAACCGCCTTCGACCATTGATTACTGAGACGTTTAGATTTGACCTTGCTTCGGCCAGACAAGAAAAGCCACGAAAATTGAAAGACATCTCAGATCATCGACTCTTAAGCGTCCGAAACTAGAGCTTGTGCGGATTTATGAGATTTGACTGATGGATAGGTGAAGACAGTAGGCCGCTGAAGCAATAAGTAGACCGTCAATAGTAGTTCATCCCATAAGCGCCGGCAAGTCTTGTCGAGACTGGTCGATCAAGAGCGCCAAAGAAGCTTCATGGAGATATTGTGTCGGGTAGAATAAGGCATGAATCGTAAATCCATGTCAACAGAGAAAGAAGCAATGGCTGTGACAGATGGATCGAGCTCTTGTCGTCGTTGAAGGCGATGAAGAAGCGCAGCGGGGGATGCCGGAATCAGCGTTCGAACGAAAAGGCAACAAAAATCGTGTTTGAACCCTTGAAGATTGTCAGACACTCTGAAGTGCAAGGTCATACGGTGATATTCGAGAACGTGTTCCAGAAAACTCTGCATAGGCTCCAGATGAATAAATGAATCGATTCTACATTTAATTGCTGCAGGCACGAACTGCAGCTCCCTTGGATGCTGTGTCTTTCAATAAAGACTCTGATGCTCGGAGATAGCATGAGGCGATGGTACCATCGTCGTAGTACCAGGACTACAGGGATAGCACTGATGGACGCACCTTCATTAGCCGCTCAAGTGCATCAACTCGAACATCCATCTCTCAAGTACTCCCATCCCACATTCCCCCCCTTCCTCTGTGCTTTTCTCCCTCTTCGCCAAAAGCGCAATGTCGACGCATCCTCCTCGGCCAGCCATTGAAGATCCCCTTCTGTTGGACGATTCGACACAGCGGGATCCTGTTCCTGCGTTCACGTCAACACCGGCGCTAGATGTTCACGACACGCCGTTGTTCCATCAGCTAATCGGGCTCATCCAAGAGCAGAATACTACAGCAAAAGAGCAGCGAAACATCATGCGAGGGATGAGAAGAGCCTTGGAAATACTTGAGCAACGGAGTAGTCTCAGACAGCTGCACCAAGGTATCAATGAAAGTATCGATGAAAGATTTCTGGCACTCAATGTTTCCTGACAGATATGCTAGGAGGACCGTCTGGAGATACGGATGGCTTTGGGACGGCACACCAGGCCCAACGGCCTCAAGACTCCATCGCAGCCCAAACGAGAAATTTCCGCTACGAAACGCTCCAGAGTTTGAGGGCATTGATGGAGGATGTCAAAGATACCCTACGGAATGTGAAGGAGACGCTGATGGACCATGGGAAGAAATTCGACATCTTGACCCGAGACGCGATTAAAGGTACGAAGATCATCGAGAAATACTAGTAAAAGTTTGGATGACTTGAAACCCGGCGGTAGATGATCAGCCATACGATCAGAAGGAATTGGACGACGAGTCAACGTGTACTGCGTTGTTCGAGATGGCGATGACAAAGACGAAAGAGGAAGTGGATGAATGGATTAAGAGGATGGACGTCTCGTTGGTATTTGTGAGTGCCTTCCAGAAGATATGGGTGAATTACTAGTAATGAGAGTATAGATTGCGCTGTTCTCAGCGGTACTCACCGCGTTTGTCGTTCCAGCCACACAAAATCTTTTCCCGTCTTCCAACAATACTCCAGGGAGCCCTACAGACTCTCCGCCACCGATCCCCGAATTATCGGCCCAGAACGTCTGCATAGCGTATTATTTAGCGTTAATTCTTGCTGTAAGTCCAACACGCAGGAGTCGTTTGATCAATCTAATGAATGAGGTGCTAGATATTAGACGCCGTACTTTCAGTCCTAGGTCGTCAATGGATGAGCAAATTGACGAATCGACCGGAAGGAACGACTTACAAAGAACGACTTCTACGCCATCTCGAACGCGAAAGGCTCGCCAAGGGATGGCTTCGCTATCTCGTTGAAGGCCTCAACGCAATCCTCCTCATGTCCATTGGCCTTTTCGTCACCGGCCTCCTATATCAGTTATGGAATCTGGGAAGATCGTTTGAAAGGAACGCACCGAGATTGCTGGCGACGTGGGGACTCGGTGTGGTACTTTCTCTGGGCATACTCGCTGTAGTCGTGGCTGCGACTGTCCATGCCTTGATCTACGAAGTCTCTCCATTTGGGGGTCCATTCTGCGGGCTCTTGTTCAGAGCGGCTGGGCGGATGGCCAGATCTTACGAGCCCTGGATGGTACGAGTGGAGAGGCTGGGGAGCCGGCTGGACGGCGCATATCAGAACAGATTCTGGGCTTTCCGGCGGATCGTTCCATGGCTTGGCCGAATCATGGCCAGTCCGTTATGGCTGTCGTTCCGGCTGGTGGCATCGTGGAGAGTCGAGTTGGAACTAGATGATAAGAAGCAGCTTTGCAGGACATACATGGAACTCATCGCAGAAGCCAGTGATCCAAAGCTGATCGAGAGAGCAATCGCGTCATTCTCCTACAAAGAGTGGTTTGAGGGTGGAAAAAGAGAAGCAGCTCCATTGGAAAAAGCTTACAACCGATTGACTGCGACTGACACTTCAGTTCGCGTACGAGAAACGCTCAGAGCACGGGCCATGCAGATTGCGCCCTTTGGCCAGAATCTGAACTCGGTTGGAAATGGGATGGCGAAGGATTTGGTACAAGCGCTCTTCGACTTCCATGCGTACCCACAAGAATTCCGTGATGTGATCTGGTCGGCGTTGGCAGAGGAGGACAACGCCGATCTTCGCCCTCTTACTGCTCTCCCACTCGAGGAATGCATTGCCCGAGTGCTTTGCTCGTATAACCACAACGGGATGTTGGGAGATCGGAGGAGGATATTTGACTTGGCACAGAAACATTGCTACAAACGTCTCGAGAAGGGAAAGACAGATGACGTCACGCGGATCCTCTCCCACGTCGATCGACTCGACCTCATCAAATCTTTCATTCAGCATCCAAATTACGTCTCCGATTCTCTTGTCAAATTCATCGCCAAGGATCGCAAACACGAAATTCTGCGCGGAATCAATGAATTCGTCAAAACGGTCGATGAGTCCAGGCTCGGTCGTTGGTCCCTCTCCCGAGTCTTTGCTGTTCTCGCTTCTCCTCCTCCTCCTGACATTGATCTGTCCCCACTCATCGACTATCTCTCTCGACATCCATACTATGACACTTGGGAGCAGACTAGCGACACTTTCATCGCCTATCTCACTGCCTTCGGTGTCTCACAAGTCTCCGACTCTGCTGCTGTCCGTCGATTCCTCGATCTCTGTCTCGATCCAGAAGCTCGCGATGTGAACGGCAGTGATCTCTGGCGGTGGACCGACGATGAAGACAAGATGAGAATCCGCAGAGAAGCTCAGAGTCTTCTAGACAGTACGTTGCCATCAACCTTTCAATCTTCCTCACTCAACTTGCTGCAGCTCTCAACGGCCATACCCCACCTCCTCCCATCGAATATCAAGATCCACGGCCGGATTCCAGCGAACGTGCCGCTGGACCTTCTCCACCCACCCATCACACCTCGCCACCTGCCGAACCGAGCTCAGCCCGATCATCTATCGTGCCCATCTCCGTTGATACACCTGCTTCGCTCAGCGACCCCGACGAAATAGCAGCTGATACAGTTGATCCTCCACATGAATCACAGTCTGCTCCGATCTCGACAACTTATCCTCCACAACCTGCTTTCAACTGGTCCAATGTTGCATCCACCTCACGCGCGATCTTTGAGATCGCGCCGGCACTCGAGAACGCAGACACTGACTCGGACTCCGAGTTCAGCTACTGAACTTTTGGTCTCTAAATCTTGCTTCTCACCTTGTTGAAACAAGGAGAGCACGACTTTGATTCTTGCTGCATGTTCTTTTCATATCATTCGATAATCTCCATGATTCCAAAGCATGATGTATACTTAACATTACAGTTTTGACTATACCTACGGACCTACAGTTTTAAGAGATGAAAATGATGCGAAACGACGAGAACAGAGCATCCCCGTCCTCAGCTCATTCGATCGACCCACCGTCGAGCTGATCGAAATCCTTATTCCTTCGCTGATGACGAGAAACCCTTCTGTTCGAGCCTAGAAATGTTGGATGGAATTCGAAAGGCCCAGGTTGCAGTCCAAGAGACTAGATTCGGTTCGATACGAGGGAATTATCATGGGCAGGTGAAAGTCTGCAATAGATCGGGAAATTTTGCAGCACATGTGAAAGCACGAACGATTCATCCGAAGCGAAAAGGACCAAAGATGAAGCTATCAAGCACGAATCTTAGCGAGTTGTCCACCGGCAGGCATGTGCGTCTAAGTCATCGAGAGGTATCGGTGCATACTCTGCCGGTCATGACGACATGGGGTGTTTAAAGTAACGTTGCTTTTGTGCACGAATAAGTTGACTGGTCTCAAGAAATCTAGAAATGGGTTGATATGCAGCTCGAGGTTTGCCGTCACTCATCGACGACGACGACAGAAAGCGTGTTGGTGTTGGTGTTGAGCGTGTTTCACTCATTATACTCTCAGGCTCAGATGACAAGATGAAGTGAAGTTCTTGCTATGTTGGAATACCCCAAGAAACAAGCTATCAGTTTCCCGAATTACGCTTTCCTACCTATTTCGTGCGTTCGCGAACGCACACCGTCAGGCCACTCTACATTGAACTTGTCGGTGGATGATTGTGGTGAGTAGTAGACCGCGATGAAGGATTGTAGGTTTGCACCGGTGTTAAAGAGACCAATAGGTAAACGCACCTCAATCCCACGCAAGACTCATCATCCAGCAACTCCGCTATCGATCCATCAACTCCTGCCTCAAGGCGTCCTTGATCCTGGAATACACAGAGTACAGTCCTCTGCAGCGAGTGCTTCTCGGTTGCCGGATTGAATAGCTCAGGGCGAGACGGAACTTGAGCGAAAGAGAGGGAGAGATTGGGAGTCGGATTGTCATGATACAGGCGAAAGCTGATACTGCCCATCATATTAGCCAACGAACTGAGATGCCACCCACGAAGCCACGTACCTCGAGGCCACCTATCGATAACACTTCTCACCCACATCCCATCAAGCTCATTCTTACATAAACTCCAGCCTTCAGCACCTGAGAATGAATACCCGGTGCGTTGGGCAGCCGATCACACGGATTTTTGCAGATAGAATTGTCTTCGGTTTTGCCGAGAGAAAATTCAAGAAATTCGAGGGAGGGGCAGAGGGGCAAGTTGAGTACAAAAACGAAGACGGAGCATCTGCGACGCTATAGAGCGATTCCAGTGAGATGGAGTGAAGGACAAGAAAGAATAGCAAGAACGAGACAGGTTCGTCCTACTAAGCGCCGGTCAGTCGTACAGCACGATCGGTCGATCAACAGCGCCAAAGAAGCCTCATGGAGATATTGTGTTGAGAGAAAAACAGGCATGAGTCGTAAATCAACGTCAATTGAGAAGGAATGCATGGCTTTGACAGACGGTCGAGCTCCTGGCGTCGTTGAAGGCGATGAAGAAGCACATCGGAAGATGCCGGAGACAGGCACGACTTCAATGTTCGGACGAAAAGCCAACAAATCGAGCTTCGTTAACATGGAAATTGTAAGACGATTCAAAGCTTTGTATCGGACTGCTATACCCCTAACATATTCCAGAAAATTCTTCATAAGCTCCAGACGGATGATAGAATAAGAATCCACATTTCCTTGCAGGCTCAGGCTCTCACGCATGGCAGTGCTGTGTCTGTCGATCAAGACGCTCATATCAACGTGTCGAGAATGAAGTACAAGAGGAGAACATGAGGCGATGGTACCATAGGTGTAGGACTAGGGTGCCTTCATCGCGCTGAAGAACACGCCGGTCCTCAACTGTCCTCGTTGATCAACTCGTTGGCAGACTCGCAAACTCATCCACTGGCACCTTTCCAGCTCCTTCGCCCTCTCTCTCCAACTCTCTTCTCCGTCTCCACAGAATCTACATGTCAAGTCCTCCCTTTCACTCAACTGCTGAAGATCTGGCTTCGCCAGACGATGTGACACCTCGAGGACCTCTAGCCCAATCCACCTCAACACCAGCGCCAGACATCCACGACACGCCAATGTTTCGTCAATTACTCGACATAATCAAGGAGCAAAAAGACATCATGCAAAGCATGAAAAGATCGCTTGAAAGACTTGATGAGAAGACGGAGGGTAGACCGCCGGTACGAGGCATCCATACAGGTCCGTGAGGATATCCATCGATTATTGCTTGATCTGAGTATCATTTGACAGATAACCGTGGAGGCCAGCCTGGGGATACCACCGTCATTGAAACTGCATCCCAGGGCAGAGAAAGCCACGAATCCATTGCAGAATCGGCGAGGAATCCCATGCACGAAACGCTCCAGCGCTTAAGTAGCATAATGGAGAGTGTGAAAGAGACTTTAGGAAATATGAAGGACACTTTGCTCGACCATGGCAAAAAATTCGATATCTTAATCAGAGATGCGATCAAAGGTCTGTGGCCTAGATTTACTTAGACCTTGATGTGAATTGACGGCGGGCGCTAGATGATCAACCGTACGATGAGAAGAGGTTGGACGACGAATCAACGTGTACGGCGTTGTTTGAGATGGCGATGACCAAGACGAAGGAGGAGGTCGACGAGTGGATTAAAAGGATGGATGTATCGTTGGTGTTCGTGAGTGTCGTGACGGAATATCTGAGATTAATATTGTAACTGACCAAAGCACAGATAGCGCTATTTTCAGCGGTACTCACCGCTTTCGTCGTTCCTGCAACTCAGAACCTCTTCCCATCCTCCAATAATACTCCTGGAAATCCTACAGATGCTCCACCCCCTCTACCAAAGGTATCTGCGGAGAATGTTTGCGTGTCATATTATTTGGCGCTCATCCTCGCGGTAAGCAGGTCTGACGAACAGGAGCTGTGGTAGAATTATAACTCACGATATATCAGATATTGGATGCCGTGCTCTCTGTCCTCGGTCGTCAATGGATGAGTAAATTGACAAATCGGCCGGAAGGAGGTACCTATAAAGAACGGCTTTTGCGCCATATCGAACGGGAAAGATTGGCCAAGCGATGGCTGAGATATCTCGTCGAAGGCCTTCACGTCATCCTGCTGTGGTCTATCGGCTTATTCGTCTCCGGCCTTCTCTATCAACTTTGGAATCTAAGTGGATCATTTGAGGAACGCGCACCGAGATTGTTGGCGACCTGGTGCTTGGGATTGCTGCTTTCGCTGAACATCCTTGGGGTTGTCTTGGCAGCGACCGTCCATGCGTTGCTTTATGAAGCTTCACCTTTTGGAGGGCCGTTCAGCAGACTGATCTTCCTAGCTGCGAAGAGAATGGCCAGATCCTTCGAGCCGTGGATGAGACGAGTAGCGGAGGCGGCGAGATGGTTGGACAACAGATACAAAACAAGACGAAAGCCGTTTCAACGGCTCCTTCCATCTGTTGGAAGAGTCATTGGCGGTCCATTGTGGATGTCATCCAAGCTGGTAGACGCGTGGAGAGTTCAGCTGAACTTGAATGATAGGGACCGGCTTTTAACCACGTACATGGATCTCGTTGCAGAAGCGAGTGATCCAAAACTGTTGGAAAGAGCCGTGGCATCGTTTTCGTTCGTAGAGTGGTTCTGGACTCAGGAGCAAAGTCAGGAGGAGCTCGCGCAATTGAAGAAGACATGGGATCGACTGACAGCAACGGACACGTCACTGCGGGTACGAGAGACGCTCACAGCTCGTGCCAGGAAGTTTGTACCTTCTGACAGTCAGAACCTAAGGGAACTGGGAGAGGGACTCACAACTGAGTTGGTGCAGTTCTTCCTCGGCACCCATTCATTCCCCCTGTACTTTCACGACTCGCTGGTGGAGGATGCCTTCAAACCAGACAACGCCGATCTCCGCCCCCTCGCTGCTCTCCCATTTGAGGAATGCATCGCCCGAGTGTTGTTCTCGTATAACCACAAGGGGAAGTTGGGAGATCGGAGAAACATCTTTGACTTGGCGGAGTATCATTGCTACGACCTTCTTGAAAAGGGAAAGATCGATGACGTCACGCGGATCCTCTCCCACCTCGATCGACTCCAGCTCATCAAATCTTCCATTCAACATCCACATGCTATCATCTACCCTTCTCTTGTCGAATTCATTGTCAAGGACCGCAAACACGAAATTCTGCGCGGAATCAATGAATTCGTCAAAGAGGTCGATCAGTCCAGACTTGTTCCTCTCTCCCTCTCCGAAGTCTTTTGCATTCTCGCTTCTCCTCCTCCGACTGACATCAATCTCTCCCCGCTCATCGACTACTTCTCTCGACATCCCAAATACTGGACTTGGGAAGAGACTAGCGACACAATCATCGCTTATCTCGATTCCTTCGACCTCTCACAAATCTCAGACTCGACTGCTGTCCGTCGATTCCTCGAACAATGCGCTAATACAGAAGTCCCCAATGGGTACCGGTACGGCGATTGGTATCCCACCAGCAATGAAAGTCGCGCTCGTGCCCGCGATCTGTTAGCAGGTGAGTCATCGTCCTTGTCTCTTCCTCTGCATTCTACTAACCGTGCCCGCAAACTCAATTCCCTCTCTTCTCCTCCCGCCGTCGCAATCGCGTCTACATCCACACATCCCGCATCACCATCCCACTCTCCGACCCACACCCCGCCTCTCAATGATGCCTCGCGGCCAGACCCTCTCCTCCCCCACTCTGCCGACTCACCTGCCGCCCCGGCTCAAGAAAGTGTCGAGGTCGACGCTGTCCCTTCAGCAGATCCACACTATGACAATCGCATGACCGCCCTCGATCATTCTCGGCCGATTCTTCCGTCGTCCGAGTCTACATCTGATCCATCCCTTGACTCAGATTCGCGGGTGGTTTTTGACCAGTCGCCAGCCTTGGAGAATGCGCATCAAGAGGACTGAATAGTCTCTCGGACGGTTCATCAATCCACCCGACTAGTCTCATAATTTTCTCAGCATATTTCAAAAGGCAAAATGAATGTATTACTGTGTATTCGGCGCAAACTTTAAGAAATACAGCAATGGCTTGGACACAAACGCGGCATCTTTGAGTAATGAGAGTCATGTACAGTACAAGAGAATGAACGTAGCGAATGGAAGAAAAGATTTGACAGAAGTTCGGCCGATTTGGCAGAGGATTTACAAGATTGTAGTGCAAGATGTCGTGGTTGAGATCGAAAGAAAAGATGTGACTTGACTATCATAGTTTGGGTCCCGCTGAGCAATCGAACCGGGGTAGGTGAGAGTGTGATGCAGATTAAGGAGGATACAGAAGGGCTTAGATGTCGTCTCATAGAAATATAAGCGATAAAAAAATTCCGTGACTGAGGAAGGGATTCGGGACCAAGGTAGCCAACGCACTGTCAGTGTACCATCGATTGAGAGAGCGCCAGAGAGTTGATTCAGGCCTGTATAATATGATCGTGAGTACAGTATGGTAGATGCAATTTACAGTCAGTGATTTGGTAACGGGATCGAAATAGGTGAGACGTACGAGTGTCAGCCCACAAGATCACAAGACCACGACTCTAACCTCGCCTTCCTCCCATCATCATCCCAAGATCTACATTCATGTCAGCACTGTCCCTCAAGCCATGACCAGTCGAGACGGTTGTTTGATACACTCCATCTTGCCGCCAGTCCTTTAATCGATCGAGTGATCTGTCTCGATATGTCGAGAGTCAGAGCCATTCTGAGAAATCCTTGGATGCCACCGAGATCTGTGTGAAATCTGATCCTGAATATCTGGGACGGATACGAGAA